>QEOQ01000378.1:40803-55592 GCA_010279815.1 Brachionus plicatilis | reverse complement strand
CAATTTGGTATATTTAAAATTGTTAAAATAATCTTTCTTCTCGAAAAAATGTAGAATCATTACAAGAAGATTTTTTAAACAAAATAACAGAATGGTCAAATAAATGGTTAATTAAATTAAATTTTAATAAATGTAGATTAATGCACATTGGTAAGAACAATAACAAATACAATTATTATTTAAATAATGGCGACAATCAAATTGAACTGACTAAAACAAACTTAGAAAAAGATTTAGGAATCCTCATTAGAAACAACCTGAAATTTGAAGATCAATGTATAGCAGCTGCTAATAAAAGTAACAGAATGCTTGGTATATTGAAGAAAACCTTTAAAACGCGTGAAACTGAAATATGGGAAAGACTATATACTTGTTATATTAGACCAAACCTCGAATATGCTATACCTGTATGGTCACCATATTTATTAAAAGATATAAAAATATTAGAAGATATTCAACATGGGTTAACTAGAATACCTAAATTAACTTGATATTTAAACTATGAAGAAAGGTGTATGAATATGGGTTTAACTAGCCTAAAATTTAGATGCATTAGAGGTGATTTAATCCAGAAATATAAAGAACTAAATAAAATGGATAATATAAACTGGTATAGGAAGCCCATTGCATCGAATAGAAAGAAAAACAATATAATTATATCAAAGAATTAGTAAAATCAAACCAACAACGATCAAACTTTTTCAATAACAGAATAGTCAATGTCTGGAACAAACTACCATGTGAATTAAAAATCGCAAAATCAATTAATTCATTCAAAAACGCTATTGATAAAAATAATGTTTTAACTGCCTTAGCTAATATTAATTAGCAATGTGTTTTCAATAACACATCTATCTATCTATCTTCACAAATAATAATGTCTCTATAACTTGGAATAAATATCTTTGATGATTATTGCAAATAAATCTATAATATATAAGATACTAAATAAGAATGTTATAAATTTCTAACTATAAAGTAAAACCTATGTTATTTCCCACATCGTTTACAATAAAATGGGCTCCCTAGTATTTTTAAATTTAGCAATTCCGAAACAGTTCAATCAGTTTTTTAAATAGCTTTTTCAAACTAGCCGTTAAAGAAAAATTTTTTTAATTTAATTTTAGCTTTAAAAAAGCACCAAATTTGCTGTTGACAGCCTAATCCAGTTAAAAATCAGTCTTCATTTTTTTAAAAATTTGGAATCTTAACCAAAATTTATTCAGGATTTTTTAAAATTAAAGTACGCTAATAAAGGCTTTTTTGATATATTAACCTTGAAACAGGATATTTTTTTTGTTAATAAAAAAAATTGGTATTTTTTCAGTTTTTTGTTAGCTGCAAGTAATGTATTCTTTCAAATGATTTCGTTTTTCAAAAGAAAATTTAGGCGATTTCCTACAGACTTTTGACGGTTCGGAGAAAATCAGTCAGGTAATTTTCAGTAAAAGTACCGTTCAGTTTTTATGGCTTTCGACAAATATATCCTCGAATTCAAAACAATAAATAAGTTAAAAGAAAATTAAATAAATAAGTTAAATGACTCAATCCTGCCCTCACTTTCTATTATAGTTTATGCTGATGACATTTTACTAATTAGCCTTGTAGATAGACACCTTCAAATCCTATTAGACCTTTGTGGCGATTTTGGGCTTAAATGGCGACTCGGATTTAATACTTCTAAATCAAGTATAATTACTTTTGGTTCCCCTTTATTTTCTAATGACTTTTACTTAAACAAATCAATACTCAATTAACATGAAATTATTCAATACCTTGGCTTTACACTCAACTCAAACTTAGAATTTAACTCCGTAGGAACCAATAAATTCAAACAAGTCCAAAAATCTTTTTATTCAGCCTCCTTTCTTCTTGGGAAAATCAGTTATATTTTTACTCAAAATTGTCATTTATTACTACACTAAAATTCAATGGAATCGCTTCCTCTATCTTTAGTTCACTCAAATATAGTGCCTCAATTAACTCCCCATTATCTTCTGTCTTCTTTGAAACAGAAGAACATGGGGAACTTTTTTTAATTTAAATTTATCTTCTCTACTTGAGAGAGTGAATGGGCTTATAATGGAGATGAAGCGGCATTTCTACCTCCGTGATGGTGTCTACAACTCTATTGAACTGTGTTTGAGCAACTTAAGATTTAAAAACTATAGAATTTTTTTAAACCAACTTATTGAACCTAGTTGAGACTCACCTTTCTTGGTCAACTAAACTTTACTAAATTTAAATTGTAAATTCTTTTTTCTTTCTATTTCTATTTTTTTACACTTATTTAAACTCTAATTTTTTTTTTCTTTACTTTACTTCTCCTGAAGGAGGTTAATTATAAATAAATAAATAAATAAATAAATATCTCTCGCTCAACTCAAAGAGTCGATTTGAAACTGCTAGTGATTTAAGTTTATTGAAGACCTCTTGGTGCATAATATTGGAGGGGTTATCATATTTCAGCTTCAAAAAAAATCGAACTGCTCAATTTTGGATAACTTGTATTTTTTTGATGTAAGCTGCATGTTGTTAGCATATTTTTATAAAAAATGTTTTTTGTTTTATTAAACATTTACAGTAATGATATGCAATAGTAAACTTAGATATTCTAGCAATTTCTTACTTAAATTTACATTTATTAAAATCAGCCAAAAATACAGAATTTTGACCAAAAACAAATAATATATTATTCATATCTAAAATAAATCTAAAATTTGCTAAATTTTCGAAAAATGTTATTTTTAATGGCAATAATTTTGTAAAATTTGTAAAAAAGAGTTCATCGCGACTAGAAGTGTAGCAATTCTCATCAAAAATTTAATAGCAAAAAATAAACTTATATTACTGTATTAATTTTTTAATTTAGGTTTTATTTTATTAATAACATGTTTGAAAACTCTTAAAATTTTTTATATTTTTATTCCTAATATATAACTATCAATTTTGAAATCTAAAAAAGTTTTATTATTTGAGAAAAAAAGTCAAAACAACTTAAAATTTAGTACTGTTTATGACAATATTTGTTCTATTCTTCACTATAAGCGATTCAGGTATCGAACAATGTACAAAACTATGAAAAAGACTTAAATGTTCTAAATTTGAGTCTTTTATTTTTTGAAAAAAAATATTTTACATTTAGCTTTTTTTTTTTTTTGTTTATTTAAATTTGAAATGAATAAAGTAAACATAAAAAAATTTTTGAAAAAATAAAGTACAAAAAAGAATGAATTAGTAAATTACTGGAAAAACGATAGAAAGTTTTTTTTTTTTTTAATTTTTAATGAAAGATTGAAAATCAGAGAGATAAACCCTTATCATTTAACCATTCATTAAATTCATTTACATTTAGCTTGAAATTAAAGTACATTAATATTGATTTTTGAATATTTCCTTTTATAAAAAAAGAAAATTAGAAAACAAAACAAATTTGATTTTTTGATTGAAATCATTTTGCTAATTTAATGTACATTTATAATATAAATAATTCATTTTATACTATAAAATAAAATAGACTTGTATATTTTATTTAAAAATTAACAAATATTTTTTAATTAAAATTGAAATATGATTTTTTAAAACAATAGGTATTTAGGTATGTTTTATCATAATGAAGGTCAGTCGATAATTAATTACCTCAACAGTTTTACAATCTTTAATAATAATAAAACAATGGATTTAATTTGGGAAGATTTCTTTTTTAGGCCTTTTATTTTAACAATTATGACGGCTACTTCATATCGTAATTTTTTATTTCATTTTAAATTTTTTCAAACATAATTTTCAAATACAAATTATTCTCTTTTTTATTTTCATTGAATTAGTTTATTTTTGATTAAAAAAAATTAGGCACCAAAAAGCCATCATAAAAGTTGTATATTTTTTTTGTTCTTTGAAATTTTTTAAATTTTTTTATGTCTATAAAAATATACCTTTTAGTTACAGGAAAATTTCAACATAAATTTTTTTTCTTTGATTATACATTTATGTGTGTAACACTCATTTTTAAGATAAAAAATTGTATCTTTATCTCTTACAGTGCTTAATTATAAAGGTTTTTAAATAACCTTATCATATATTTTTTCTTTCCAGAACCTACTAATACTTAAATCTTTATATGTAATATCTCAACTGATTTTCTTATTTTCTTCTACTTTTCTTTAATAGAAATTTTGAAAAAATTAAAATACAGAAATCAATAAATAATATACTAAATTTCATAGCTTTTGATTAGAGAATAATTATTTTTTTAAATATAATGAAAATGTCAAATATTTAATGCTCTGATAAAAAAGAAGTGAACTCGCTTGAGATAAAAAAAATTGTTAATCAAGAGAACTGAACTTCACAATCTTCTTTCTTTAATTTTGATTTTTAAATTAAAAATCTTGATACAATCAACTAAAAGACTTAAAAATAGAACAAATTTTTTAAAAAATTATACCATGTAAGGGCAAATTGAAGTTTGAGATCAAGATCATAAGATCAAAAAATAAATTGTAATATTTTTTATTGTAATAGAGAAAAAATAAATTTTTTCAAAAGCAATTACTTGACATGTCATGTCAAGTTTATTTTCATATTTAAAATTTTAAAATGTCCCTTTTTATTGAACTGTAATATGTTTAAATATTTTAATTGATTTTAATGAAAACTTACTTTTAAAGACAACAAAAATTAACTGTTTTAAAATTCAAAATTTATTAAAGTAGGAAAAAAAAATTATTTCAGTTTGAATGAATGGATATAAAAGTTATAAATTTGAATTTGTGAATTAATTTACCTGAATTATTTAAATTATTGATTGTTTTTGTTGAATAAATTAGATATCAATCATTTTGATATTAATTTGATAATGAAAAATTATTAGACATAACATGTCCAGTAAATTTTGATATTTACGATACTTAACGTAGACTAGGATAAAACAAAAGTTTGTTATTTTACTAAATATTTATTTGTTCGTATTTTTTTGAAAAAACAACAAAAATAAGATAAATCAGCTTCACTTTTTTTACCGAGAATTATTCGAATCATAACCATTCAAATATTTGGCCAAAAAAAATACACTACATCTTTAAATACTCTACAATAATTAAAAAAATTAACTTCTATATTTTGTTAAAAGTTTATAAATTAATAAAATTTAATTTTATTTTATTCTCGGATTCATCAAATTTACTCAAGTTTTTTTTCTTAATTTACTTGATTGACACAAATTTTTAAAAGTTACTTACTTATGAAACAAACATTTTTTAATATCATTATTAACGTTGCGTAATTTTACAAAATTTTCAAAATTTACGATTACACGTAATTAATTTTTTGTAATATTAAATTTTTTTTAAAAGTAGCGAATTTCCAAACTTAATTCTCGCGATAGAAATTATAGCAACTAGACCATTTCTCATTTACTTAATTTTCTTGAAATTTTATGTCAAAGATTTAGATAATTGTGGAATAGTCTATAAGTCATTTTTTTGATCTACCTTTCAGATTGTTATTATTTCTGATACTGATTTATTTACGAACTAAGTGACCGAAAAAAATAATCATTTCTTTGGCTAGACATTGTGAATTTTTACTTTTTTTCCACTTAAAAAAAATTCCAAATTGAATATTTAAAAAATTAACTTCTATAGTCCTTTTGTTGAAATAACCAAGAAAAATTATAGCTTAGCATTAGTTAAGTGCTCCAAAATTAAGTCATGACTAAACTATTCAGAAACTTATATTTAATTAACAAATTGACTAAATGTAATTCTTTTTAAAATATTTTGAACACTTTGCTGCAAAATCCGCATATTTTTTTACTTTTTTGAAACTTTTCGACTTTGTTCTAGGATCTAGCGTTTAAGTCATCAATTTCAGCATTCGCAAGTTTTTTATTTAAACACTTCCTTGACAATTGAAAACAAAATTCATAATTTGAAACTATAAAATTAATTAAAAATGAAAAAACTAATATGATTTAGTACAAAAAAATAATCTTTTAGCAATTTTGCATAATCCCTCAATATTTTTGTAAGATAAGATAAGAAAAGAGAGAGCCTTTTGACTCGCTGAAGCCCTGAAAAGTAATTTTTTTATAAATTAAAAAAAGAAAAAAAAATTGAACTCAATTTAAAAAAAAATTTAATTATCTCTTTTTTAAATAAAAACTAATTTGTCTTATAGGAATAGAATCCGCTTTCATATGATTAATCAACTAATACAATTTTTTGTTTCATATATCGCAGAAATTTGGATGCAACATAAAATTTCAGAATATTTAAGACTAAGTGTATTTTTTATTAAATAAAATTTTTTTGTTATCATGGCAGCTAAATAGAATTTTGAAATATTTAACAATCTAGCCTTGATAGATAAATTTTTTTACACGGAAACTTTTGATTTATCTCATTTAGTTTTAACAAATAATGTATGCTTCCTGATTGAATTACACCATATTCTCATGTTGCATAAATTTAATTTACTCAAACAAACTTAGATTAATAATTAAAGATTAGACAATTATTTGATGAATTTTCTATATAAAAAAAGAAAAATGACATTATATTTTAAGATTGGATTGAAATTTTGAAAGTGGATTTTTTTTCGTAAATCACTAAGTTTTTTCCCGTTCGTTTTTCCTTTTAATTATAAATAAAATAATTTCAGGAAAGCAATTTTTAAATGGATTTTAAATGTGTTTTTTATTTCATTTAGGTTTGAATTGGCAACCAAAATTTTGAAAATTTTTAATCAATAACTCTTTGTTTTTAAGTCTAATTTAAAATATTGATTAGTTTATTTATAGAGATTTTAATCCTGTTTGCTTACTAGTTCAATTACCAAATGATTAAATATGAAAACTATTTCGATTAATAAAATAAGCACAAACACAACGCCCGCGGTATTCTCTTAATTAAAAAAGCATTGCTGACAAAAATTCCTAATTTATAAAACCGAAATCTTTTTATCTCATTCTAATTTTTTATATTAAAATAAAGCCTGATTTATTGTTTTATTTAAGAGAATAATATTTTTCCATCATACCAGTCTTTTTCACTTTGCTTGATCTAAAATTTAGATTAAATGAGAATCTAATGAATAATCAAAAGCTAATTATTATAAAAATATAAATCTAAAAAAATATTTTGGAACTAATCGGAAGTAGTTTATTTGAAAGAAAAATCGGATGAACATTTTTACCTATTTGCATTGATAGCAAAACCAGGAATTTAGTATCACTATTATACTAGTGTCTTGGAAATAATTTAGAAAGAATTAGGGCTTTTAAATTTGACTCGATAAAATAGAAATTAGTCTTTCAAAAAAAATCAAATCCCTTCGAGTTTTGATACGGTTACATAATAACTTTTGTGGAAATAAATTCAAATTTTATTGTTTTCTCTAATGCTCTCATCTCTAATCTCAATAAAAGTATTTTTGAAAGTTTCTATTTGAAAAATTTAGACAACTAGGAGAAATTTAATTCCTAAGTCTGAAATAAAATATTTGATTACTTTACTTTTGCTTAATGAACATTTAGAAAAATTTGCACGTCTTTTTTCGACAGAGAATAGATTTGATTCCGATTAAAAGAAAATCTTATCTAAGAAAAATTAGATTAATTATATTAATAAAATCTTATTTTATATAATCCTTTGGCTTTAAAAAGAAACCTCTTGACTTTGTTTTCTAGAGATTGAAGATAATTAAATTCATAATGAAAAAAAATCATTCAAATCTAAATACGATTCAAATTCAATAAAAAATTTTTAAATATTATTATCTAGTCCATTAAGTTGGCTAAATAAATATTTAAAATTAGCTTTTTTTTAGTGTAAATTTTAATTTTTCAATTTAATATTTCCGTCAATGTTCCATTATCGATACACTATTTGAAGAGCATTAATTTTCATATTAAATTTTGTTTGATCAAATGCTAAATATTTGGCTCAATAATAAAAATAATTAAATATCATAGCTTCAAAAAAATAGTTTGCATAATTTATCTTCTGTTTTTATTTGTTTCAGTAAAATTTGATTATTCAATTTTTTTATAATTAGTAATTATACTTAGTTAATTTTAAAATATTAAAAAAGACTTCAAGACTATTTACTTCCCTGGACCGGCTACTATTACTATAAAAAATAACACGATATGAAAATATATTTTTATCTAATTTGATTTATTAATCTGATTGCGATTAAAATATTCTTCAATTACTCTATCAATTATAATTATTTATTCAATTTATTTAAAAAAAACCTTGTTGGCAAAACAACAAATTAAATTAAACAAATTGAAAAGTAAAATATTTACTAAAAAATGTTAAAAGAAATAATTGATTTTCTCTTTTTAAGCAAATTAGTTATTTGATTTAGTCAAGAGTTTGAGCATTAAGTCTTTTTTAATATTTTATTTTTTATTTTGGGCCGTGAAATTTTTTCTTAAAGAAAGAAAAATTAAATTATTTTTTTGTACAAACCAAGTACCTAAATGCAATATAAAATGAAACTATCTTTAAATATCACCTTTACAGCAAATTAACAATGATCCTAATTTGATCTGTATCAATGGAAATTTGGCTTTTTCCATAAAATCAAAAGTTGAATAGAATATATTTATTTTGTTCTATCCACCATGATTTTCCTTTTTGTGAGATTGATCAAAGATTTAGAATAATCTTTTAGTCCGATTTTTAATACCATATTAAAATAATTTGACTAGAATGGTTCAAAATTTATTTTTAACAAACATTAATGAGTCCAATTAAAAAAGGAAAAAAAGTAAAATTTAATGTATAATTTTTAATAAATATTTTAGACCCCTAAAAATTTACAAAAAAGTTGACCTGTTTCAAATTGGCTTATCATTTTTTTATCACCAAAAAATATACCATTGAACAAAAAACATATATCTCTTGTAAAAAAACATCAATTAATTAAGTTCAATTTATCAGTCTAATATATATGTTAATGTACAGAATCTTGTTTTTTTAAATTCTAATTTCTATTCTTTTCTTACCAGTCTTTTGCCTTTGGTTTTCCTCTACCGTGCTTTTTTTCAAAACCAATATTTTTAAAGCTAAGGCAGATTTGTCTCAGTTTAGTTTTAACAGCAGACAGCTACAAAATATTTGAAAAATTTTCCAAATAATTTTCACCTTTATCAAATTTTTCAAATATTATTAACACTCAAACACAGGAATTTTTTTTGTAACTTAAGTACCAAAGGGGTCCAAGAAACCCCTTTAATAAAACATGCTTTTTAGGTTGCACAAATTACCAAAGATACTCAAAATATATTAATAAAATATACTGAATGTAAAAAAATTGTCTTATACTAATTTTGTTTTGATTTAAAAAATTTTTTCTAAAAATTTTTTCTTAATTCGTATAAATTTTTCTTAGCAAATTAATATACATGCTCCTTAGAAAATTTTACAGATCGATTTAAAAACCTTCTCTCCCATCCAAGAACCAAATGTAAATTGCTTCAATTTGTCACAAGTAAAGCTTGATTTGTTTCCATTACGGAAAAAAATCGAATTTCATAAATTCTCGACCACATGGCTTTGAGAGGAACATTTTGGTAATAAACACTTTATTCATAGAAGATAACGATAAAAGCTAATATATCACTATTTGCAAATGAAAGTTTAAGACCAACAGCTTTCTGGTGACAATTGGTACAATTCAATGTACCAATTCAGGTTATTATCTGTATTATCTGTGTCTTCATCTGAGTCATATTCAGTATAGGGTTGATTTTATGTTTCCGTTTCTTCTTTATCAAAGTCATCATTTTCCTCATAATCATTATAATTATCATCAGAGACTTCTGATGAGGTATCATTCGCATTACTAAGAAGTGCAAGAGATTTTCATCGAGACATGGTTCAAAAAATTATTATTTATTATAGGGATCAAGTAGAGTTTGGAATTAAAAGCATAATTAGCCATGTCTTTGATTTATTAAACAAAATAAAATACAATATTTTAGGAGGGTAATAAGCAAAAGAAGTACCAAAAAGGATCGAAAAAACTCTCCGGGTTTTAGTGTTAAATAATTTTTACATGTACAGGTGAAAAATTGCCATTTAGTTTTATTTAACCCTACCCTCTTTATACATCTATTTGAGTACATTAAATTGATCAAAACCAAATTTAAAATTCTTTATAGCTTTCGAATTCAATCATTTTATAAATGTTTATTGGAGAATAAGTGACATTTTATACTTAAGAATAGTAATAAAATTTAAAAAATTTTTGAATGTTAAAAATTATTTTTTTGCATGTAAATATATTTTGGAAACATAAATTTTTTTGATAAAAAAAAGAATGGTTAGAAAAAGTAATTGTCCCTTTACATTTCTACAATTGATAGAAAAAAATACATTACAAAGTAAATTAGACAAAAAAATTATACAGATCGATTCGATTGAAAATAAATTATTATTTAGAGAATTTTTAAAATTAATGCTGACAGCTGAATAATAATTCTTTAGATTTTAATTTATTTAAGTCCATGGCAAAAATCAATTTCCATGTACAAATATAAATCATAAAAGAAAATAGTCATTTTTTCAGCTTTTTTCGGTTTTTGCGTCAATTAACACAATTTTGCTCTTTTTTTTAAATACTAAATATCAATAAATAAAAATAATCCTTACTTCAGTATTTTTGTTTTTAAATTGCATAAAACTAACATGGTCTGCAAAACTCTGCAAATTTAGCAGATTTTAGATTTATTTTAGAAATGAAAAATTTATGATATCTTTTTGATCAAAATTCTGTATTTTTGGCTTGTTTTAAATAATGTCTTTTCTTTCCAAAAATCGAAAATTTAATAAATGTAAATTTAAGATAAAAGACATAAATTTTGATGTGTTTAGTTTAACTAGATAATTAATTTATAGGAAAGAAAAGATTTTTTTTTAAATTTTGAATTTTACCAAATTTTACCAAAATTATCTCAAAATCCTGAAAATTTACGTCACTTTTCGTAAAATACCTCTTTTTCACTTTTCGGATTTTACGTTAATTTACGTAAAATGTGGTAAAATTTGGTTAATTTACAGTATTTTATGCAATTTAATTTTATCACTGTATTAGTTACGACATAATTTTTTGATTTATTTTCTACCTATTAAATCAATCTGAATACCTTTTAGAACTAGCATTTTCGCGAATTTTTAAATTATAGTAAAAAATTCTGTAAAAGTATTTTAGATATTCACAGAAATTAATAAAAAAAATAAAGCACTATTTTTAATTTTTGAGTACAATTCAAATTTTTATAAGTTAAATTTATTGTGATGGCTTTATTTAATTATTAAAATATATTAGAAAATATTTAAAGATTTTAATATAAATGAATGGGTCTGTCAATGGAGCTTAATATTAAATTAAAACAATAATGAATGCAAATTTTAGATCATTTATTTAGCTAATTGATATATTTTAAACATTTTAATGATTAAGCATATTTTAGAATATTTTAAAGGCCCTTTTAATTTGACATTTTACAAGTCTCAGCTAATGCAATTTAGATAATTTTGGAATTAATTGAAGAAAAAAATTTTTTTCAGTTTTTTAATTTTTGTTTAGATTTTTTAAAAATTTTTTTAAATTTAAATACCGATATTTCCGATTAAAAGTCTACTCATCTTTTAAGAAACACTTAAAACTTGACACAGTAAAGTCCATTCATAAATTATTATACTACTAAACATAAATACTAACCTAGATTTAGCCTAATGTTAAAACTAGTCAATCTTTTAATAAATACATCGACAAATATTTTCAATGTCAAAATATCATTAATTTATTAACATTGATTTCGATTTGAAATTTATGAATTTTAATTAATTATAGCAATTTTGATCATAAAAAGCGACAAAAAAAAACTCAAAACTAATCTGTAAGGCCTAGTAGGCTGCATTTAAAATCGAAAGAAAAAAAAAAATTTTTTTTCAATTTGTTTAATCGTCAACCATAGGTGTAAAGACTAAAAAAATTTATTTCTCTTTTTTCATCCTGTTTAAATAATTCACAAACAAGTCTATACACGAACAAAAAAAAACTAGAAATATTTTAATAAATTTTATTCGAATTTATTCAGGTAGTGATCATTCAAATTTGGTTACCAACATACTCGGCAATCTACATTTTTTCAGAATTAATTTTTTCCCTGAATCTAATGACTCATTTGCATTTAATTAAAAAAATTGTACACGTTTTAATTATTTTTTGATGACGAATCATTATTTTAAATTTAAATTTTTTTCTGTGTTAAAATTTATTTAGAACAATGGATGATCCAAGCGATCAGTTGAAAGAAAACCCGGCCAACTCAACAGAGCCGGCAGAAGAAACTTCTCCAATTGAAGGCGAGAAGCCAGAAGATCAGCACACTGAGTCCCAAGCAAATGCTGAGTTCAGATACTTCTCGCTAGGCTCTAAGCCCGATGAGGCCGAAGAGGTGGACGAGGCTAAACCAGCGGAAAAAGCCGAGCAGTCACAGACAAGCATGGAAAAAGAGAGCCAAGAAACAAAAGAAGACCTTGAGCCCAAGGTTGACCAAGACCAGGACCAGTCGGCCGAAGAACATGAAGAGAGTGGGAGCGAATGTGACTCGGCCGACCAACTGGACATAAAAAAGTTGCCATTCGATGAACTGATTGATAAGGTACGCCAAAATCAGGTGGCCAACAAAGATGTGTGCAACTATGTCCTGAACATGTTGGTGGATGGTGAATTCGATTTGGAGAAAAATTTTGTCATCAAAAATCACACGACCATTTTGCTGATGATGCAGGTAATCAAATGTGCCGATGGACACCTCAAGGCCGAGCTTTGGAGTCTGTTTACAGCCATTTTGCGCAAAAGCTACTTGAATCTGCAAGCGTGTGTTGATATTGGTCTGGTCGAGACCGCCTTGCATGAGCTCGAAGGCGCCGATCAAGTGTGTGCTGATCTTATTGTTGAAATGCTGACTGTTTTGGCAAATTATAACATAACTGTGGAAGAGCTGAAGGCAGTTTTCAGCTGGCTCAAAGGCGAAGATCAATTTTGGGTGAGAGAAAATTAAAAGATAATTTTTTGATTTAAATAATTTTATTTAGAAAAAAAATTCGATAAAATTATTGAATGTTTTAAAAGCGATGCCGCACCGCTACGGACCAGATGAGTTTTTTAGTTTTCCGGGCAAAAAAGCTTCGGTTTGTATAATTTTAATTGTACCATTCTTTTGCTTTGCTTTTGTGTTTTAAATTCACCTGATTTGATTTTTTTCATTTAATCTACTTTGGTGCTTAATTAATTTGTATTTTGAGTTTTTTTTTATTTTCACAAAGAAATAATCTCTGATTAGAATGCATTAGATATATATTTTTTTTTAATTCTCTATTTGAACTAGAGTAAAATAATTTAAATTTAATTTTAATTAAAACGAAAAAATAGACACTCATGCAAATAGAGGATTAGTGGTCAGAGAGGGGATGTTGATCTTGAAAAAATATTTACTCAAGTGCTCATTTTTGTTAGAATAGAAGAATAAAAAATTAATAATTTTTTAGTTCTATTTTATAATAATCTACATAAAGAAACAAATTTTATTATGAAATCAACAATCAATTAAAAAAAACTGTAACAGCCAGTTTGAATAAAAATCAATTATTTAAAAGTCCCATATAATCAAAGAATTAAGAGCTGCATTCATTTTTAAAACTCAACTTCAAGTGTGGAATTTAAAATTAAAATAGTCAAATTTTTTTTTAAATTAGAAAATTGGAATTTGAGATTTAAGTGCGTCACTAAAAGTTTAAGAAGTTTTTTTTTTTAATTGGAATTCTAAATTCATTTTTTAAAAAAAAGTTTTTTTAATGCCGCTCTTAAAGTTCAGTTTAAAAAGCAGCTAATAATTCCCTGAAAATTGAAAATGTATTTTTATTGCTATAATCTAGAACTTGTTATAAAAAAATTTAAATGCACAAATTAAATGATGAATTCAAGTTAAATAAGAAAATTTAAATATTAAAATATATTAAAGATTTAAATTTGGCATTTTTTTATGAAAAAATAAATAAAGAATCTAAGGGAAAAATCTTCTGACGTATAATGTAATTAAGATTGAGATAAGATATTTCAAATTATGAAAAAAAGTACACAAAAACCGATTTTGAAAAAATTAATAAAAAAAATTAGAATTGAAAATTAATACATATGTGTTGATATGCATTTTTTGGCCAAATTAGCAATTCAAATAGAATAAACTTTTTTAGCTTTTCTTTAAAAAATTTTTTTTATCTTTTAAAATGAGTTTCATTAAAATTGACTTATGTTTTATTCTCTAAAAATTAAAATAACAAAAATTTTGTTCGTGAAGCTCTATTTATCTAAGCTTATTTTTATATTTTTTCAATTTATTCTTAACCCGAAGGAGCTTTTACTCCATACATTTAAATCTTAATATTTTAACTTTTTTTATGATTCAAAATTTAAACTTTATTCAATTTTGACAACAAGATATTTTGAAATTACTTTACAGAAAATTAAACTAAAAAAGTTCGGACATCATCTTCACTTCACTTATTGTGTCCTGTAAACCTTTGATTTAATTGAAAATTTTTAATGAATTTTCCGCAAAAATTTATTTTTTTTCTTTTAAGTGGTTATTTTTTTAATTCTAAAAATTTCTTTTGATTTGGCATGGTAAATTTAACTTTGAGAAAAATTTCCAGTTTATTGGTTGTACTAAAATTGTTTAAAAATTTATAGCCTAAAAAAAGAAA
>QEOQ01000690.1:789808-817423 GCA_010279815.1 Brachionus plicatilis | reverse complement strand
GTAACTTTTTTATAGCTAAAAAAAAGTAAAATTTTTATTAACTTAGTAAAATTGTAATGTAATTGTAACTTTGTGCTTTGAATCATTATAATGGTGAATCTAAAAATTCTTTTGGTTTTCCTTTTTTTTGCAGTACAAATTAAATCTAACTTGTACGCATTTTGTTCTTTGACTCTTCCTTTCCTCAACTCTTCCTCAACTATTCCTTTCTTCAACTCTTAGGAAAGGAAAGGAAAAGTTGAGGAAAATAAATGTACAAGTTTGTCTTAAATTGTATTTTAGCTTATTTTACCATTTTGTTGTAAAAAATATGTGAATTTACCTATTTTTTTAAAGTTTAGAAAATAAAAAAAAACACAAAATTCATAACAAAACGTTAAAAAGAGACTATATTTGGTCCTTTTAAAATTTACTAAAAAAAAAAAAATTCAAAAATTAACGTAAAATTACCGTTGACTATCATTTCGAATTAATACTTTTGAAAAATAATATTATGTTCTTGCACAGATTTAAAAGTCTTTAATCTCCTTTTTTTAAATTTAAATAAAAATTTCATAAATATTTTAAAATTATATATTTTTACAAGGGTTGTTCTCTATAATGAACAAAACTACTACGCCGTGAAGATTCTAGATGAAGGGTATGTGAATTTTTTCGACTCCCTTGATGACATAAATAACCAAAAAAAACAAAGAAAAATAGCAGTTTTTTTGGTCCTTTTAGAATTTACAGTAAAATGGGTAAATTTACGGAAATTATCGTATAATTGCGCCAATAACCGTTAATTTACAAAAAGATCTTTGCGTAAAAATGCGTATTAATACTTTTTTTTGTATCTTTATACTTATTCTTAATTTTTAATTTTTTTTACATCGCCTTAAAGGCGTTCATTGAAATAAATTAATAATAATAATAAATAATAATACTTTTTTTTGCTTAAAATCCTCATGGCGTATCAGTACTTTAATTGTTTTTTTAAATTAAAATTTTTCTACCTGATCTATTATTTCTCGTCTAAAAAATACATGAATATCAGAAATATTAATGGAAAAAGGATAAATTTTTGACATATTCCGGCTTTTAATTTCAAAGTTTTCATAAACACATAGAATTAAATATGCTAGTAAAATAATTTAATGTCATTAAAAAAGACTGCTCTTTTAATATAAAAAATCCAAAATTGAGTCAAATTAAAATACTAAATTAGGAACTAAATTAATTTATGTCAATTACATTTATGATTTTATCACTTTTCTCATTTTATAATACATTGATTAAAATAGAACTAAAAAAAAATAAAATATATTGTCTTTAACTTTTAATTTTATACAACTATTCAACCTTAAACAGATGGCTATTAACTTTCCACTTGAATGAAAAAATCGTGCCGGTCGCTCAAAACTAGCAGCCGAAGCATTATAGAAACAGAGGTATGAAACAGAAGAGATAATCGAGCAACCACGTGCAAAAAAAGTGAATTGGAAAAAATCAAGTAATAATTAAGAAAAAACCAGAAATGTTTAAAAGCCACAAGTCTCAAGTCAAGTCCAGATTTTTTTTTTTAATTTTCTTTCAAAAGTCCAAAGTCCAGGCTTTAAAATTTTGAATACCGAAGAAGAATTGTGAAGACATTTATGTTAAAATTGCAAGAAAATTCTGATACATGGCAAATCTATTGCATTAGACAACTCAAGAGTATATAAAATTTTTGATATGAAGCCTGATTTAGCAAATTTAAAAAAAAATCTGGACTTGGACTTTATTTTGGAACTTTTAAACAACTCTGGAAAAAACTTAGAGGAAAAAAAAATTAATTAAATAGTTGTCTTCAACAATGAAATTTATTTTTTTATGATTAGTTAAAATTAAATAACTCGTGTTATATTTTACTAATAAAAATTATTTAATAAATAATTTTGTTTTAAATTCAGTATTTTGGCAAATTGAAGTTTCAGATCAAATTTTAAGATCAAAACGATCATTTAAAATTTTAAAACTTAATTAATCTAATGATTTTGATAATTTTTAAGAAATAAATACTAAACATTACTAGACATGCTTTGTCTGATAAAAGTTCATTATAAAATAATCATCAAAATGATTGATCTCTAATTTATTTGACAAAAACAGTCAATAATTTTTCCACTTAAATAAATTTAAAATTTAAAAACAGCGAATTTTTTTGTCTTTAAAAGTAAGTTTTCATTTAAATCAATTAAAATATTTAAACCTATTAAAGTTCAATAAAAAGGAACATTTTAAAATTTTAAATATGAAAATAAACTTGACATGACATGTCAAGTAATTGCTTTGGAAAAATTTATTTTTTTTCTATTATTAAAAAAAATATTACAATTTATATTTTGATCTTTTGATCTTGATCTCAAACTTCAATTTGCCAGTATTTTAAATCTTTCTTTACCTAAAATAGATAAAGTTACGATTATATACATTTTGAAAAATTACTTTTTTGTGATTTTTTGAAACTTTTTTTAAGTCAGATATATTTGAATTAAAGTTTGAAAAAATTTACAATTTTTAAATTTATTTATTTTTCCAGATAAGTCATAAAAAATTAATTTTTCGATTTCAAAAATTAGTGCTCGCCTAGATGCGACATTAATCGTTATTGTAGATAAATTTACTTAGCATTAAATAATGAAAATGGAAATTTAAAAAAGAATTTTTTCGATCCATCCAAAAAATCTGCGTTTTATTCTCAGAAAATTCAGCACGGGATACAGACAACATTAGAGCTTTAGATTATTGTCAAAAACTAAAAATTTAAAAATTGTTTTTCTAATTGTTCTATCTGTAATTTTCTATTTAGGATATCTGATAAACAAACATATAGATATTATGCATAGAACCGATAATGGTGAATTTTTTGGTTATTTATGCCAAAAAGAGAGTCGAAAAAATTCCTTTACCCTTCAAAAGTTAGTCTTCAATTGTTCTAAAATGAGTTTTTTTAAATAATTCTTAAATTGACTATGGGTCAGTTAGGATGCTAAAAAAAACTTAATTTATTTGGAAGTTTTTGTATAGAAAAAATTAAATTCTTTCTGCTTTCTTTTGGGTTAAGAGAGGAGTTTTAATCAAATTTTATAAAATAATTCTTAGATTTGAATGTGTTTTTAATCATAAGCCGATGCATAAACAATTGGTTTTAAAATAGCTATTTAAAGATAAATAGATAAAAAGTAAAATTACACTTTCTACTCTTTGATTTTCCAATGTGATGTAACTTAGGTCCATCTCATCAATAAAGTTCTTTCTAATTTCAGTTTGTTCTATCAACTTATTCCGAAGTTGTTCAAATTGTTCATAAGATCCGTTCAAGATAATCTTTTAAAATTTTTCAATTCTTTAAATTATAAAAAAGAAAGTAATATTTACATCATCTGTATTTAAAATTTTGAGTATCTCCTCAATTTCTTTGTCGTTTGATGACAATTTTTTTAACAACTCAACTCCAATACTCTTTATTTCAGGTTCCAAATTTAAATTAAGAATGGCTATTTCCTGGACCATGTCTTCCCATGTTTCGTTATGTCTTAAAAATAAATAAAAGAGTAAATAATTTTTTTACAAATTTTTGTTGATTAAATACTTTTTTTTTCTTGACGCTTCAATTCTGGCTTCGACATCACTTGTTTTCCCACTTGATAGCACAGTTTCAGGTAGTTCAAACACACTTTCTTTTTCTTTTTCTTTCAAAACGTTTGAAGGGTCGATTTTTTCCTTGTCAGACTGATACTTGGCATAAATAGGATTTTGAACCAGTGACTCATTTGGATTTGAATTAATCCACTGGGCCTCTTCTTTGGTCAATATTCCATTGCCGCGTTCAGATCTAATCTCTTTAACTAGTGGTATACTTTTATCGGTCAGTTTTACTTGTGGCGGATTTTCTTGATATTTGGTTTTGACATTTTGCAGTGCATCGGTTAGTTGAACCTGAGCTTCGAACAATTGTCGATAAACTTTTCCACTTGGTACCAATCGAGGGTCGAATTTCTTTTTGTTCAACTTTGGTTCAGCTAATTGCTTTCCTAGTGTGCTGGTACTCATAGTCAATAATTTTTTTGCTAAAACGCTCGAGTTTTAATAGAAAAAAATTATTATTTTTGATTAATTTTATTCTTTAAATGTGTATAATGGTAACCATGGTAACCATCATAAAATATATTCTAATTAATTATTTTTTTTTAACATTAGTTTTGTAGGAAATATTATATTAGATTAAATAAATTTAATAAAATATTTGAATTTTTTTTGACTGAATTCATGTTGATCCAGTCCAAGGACAATTGTAGTTCTGACCAATTATTCAGATATTTTTTTGATAAAATTATTAAGAAAATAGATTTTTTGCATGTTTAAAGCAAAAATCATTTATCATTTTTAGTTTGAAGATTATTTAATTATTTTACAAAAATAAAATTCAATTTTTGTTAGAAGATAATAAAAATAGACGAATTTTGGGTATTAAAATATAACAAATTTAAAATATGTAAATAACTAATTTACTGGTTTTTTATTTTATTTTTAAAATAATAAACTTGATTAATCAGAGTGATACATAACAAAGTGATTGGAAAAGTTATCAATTACTCTTCGGTAGTGCATGGTATCGATATTAAATTATCGATAGAAATATCGATAAATTAGGTATCGATATTGATTTTTTTTTAAAAACTTATCGATTGCACTCTAATCTATCAGTCGAATATGAATATTTTTAAGTTATACTGATATTTTATTGATGAAGTAGAAAACTTTCGATATTTAATCGATAGAGGAAAATATTTTCGATCAAATATTGAAATGAAATATTAATATCAATATTTTATTGAAAATATCTTACTTCATCAATTAAATATCGAGATTAACCGATTAAATAATTCAATATGTAGTATATCTAAAATTTTAAAATTTTTGAATTTTGAGATTATCGATTTAGGTAATGAATAATACATTTTAGAACTATGGTTAATTGAAGAATAATTTTTTTTGAAAATTAAATTTAATAAATTTTTCAAATAAAAAGTCACTTTTTTTCAATTGTTTCTTAAAAAAATAGAAAAAATGAAATTCAAGAACATGCATTAGAAATAAAACATTAAATATATATATTATTTATTTGTGTAAATCATTTTTTAAAATTCAAAAGAAGAGTGAATAATTTTTGTTTTAAAAATTTTTTAAAAATTATGTAAAAATTAGATTGGAATCTTTCAACTATCTTTTAAAAAACTTGACAAAAACTCGATTTTAGATTTTAAGTTTAAAAAATTTAATTTTTTATTTAAATTTTTTATGAGTTAAAATTATCGAAATTATTTGATATTTTAATTTAATATCGATAAAATATTGAAAAAAATATATCGATATAATATTGATATTTATATTTAAAATCGGTAATTTATCGATATTATAAAATTACTTTGATATTTTATCGATAATAATTTATCATATCGATAAATTATCGAAATTTTTTTTTTTTTTTGAATATCGATATTATTAGAGAATGTTTTTAAATAATATCGAGTGTCGATATACATCGATATCATGCACTACTCTTCGGATATCGAGAGATAAGTTTAGTTATTCTTTAGTAAAAATCGCTTTCCATTTTGTGTTTTTTTTTCTTAATAAAAAAAAATCTAAATCTAAATATATTCTAAATTATTTTTTATCCAATACGAATACAAATAATTTTTATTTTATCTTTAGGTGTTTGGATGAACATTCAATTCATATAATTTTTTTTTTGCATAGAATAATTTTTTTAATAATATTCCATCGAATTTTTATATTTAATATTTAAATTTTCCTCATCAATAGAAGATCAAATTTTTTTCTAACCATTAAGATCAGAGACGTTTAAAAAACATTTTTACGACACTAAATTTAAAAAAAAAATTTTGATTATTTTAATCATATATTTTTTAATTTTTGTTATTATTAAAACATTAATTATAAAATTCAAGCAGCTCTAAAATTGAGGAATCTTAAGAAACAATAAGTAGAATATAGAAAAATATGTTTTATTTTATTAAGAGCCGAGAAATCTTAAAAACTTCTATTTATTTAAAATAAAAACAAGGGGTATTTAGGGCTACTTTTCATCTTTTATCGTACAATTCTATTCTATTATGAAAAATATAAATAATTAATCAATTAAAATATTTTAAAAATTTTTAATTATAAAGACAAGATTCGTTAAAAACTTTGACATATTACAAAATTTTTAACAAGTCTAAAAAATTATCTAAAATTGTTTTACGAATTTTGTTTAATTTTATCAATTTTCTATGAATTGATCAATCATCTGTGTTTGGTCAATTTATCCAGCTCTAAAATCTGTTTAAGTTAAGACATTTTTGAAAGAACAAAATATTCAAAATTTTTAATTTAAAAGAAAATTTATTAGATTAGATAAAAAATTTGATATTAAATTTATAAAACGTTTGACATTTTTGCGATTAATGAAAAAAATTTTAAGCCTAATTTTGATTTAATAAAAACATTTTACTAAAGAATAGAAAAAAAATCTAAGCTCCGTCAGGAATGCCGCCTTTCCTTGGATCACTATAAGCATAAACATCTCCATTTGTGTAAATACCTTGGACCACAGAACCACCGATCTCAAAGCAGCTAGGATTGTGTCCCAGTAATCGTAGCCTCTCTAAAATATCCAAATCAAATTCGTTTTCAAATTGAAGAAATTCCGGATGAATCTGGTGATGTAGTCTGCGGTCATCAATAGCCTCTTTTAATGTCCTGTTTAACCAAAGAGCTTTAATGGCCACTTGGCTCACGGCGGTCAAAATTTTTGAACCTCCGGAGGCACCCAGAATAAGTTTTACTTTTCCCTCTCGATCAGTGATTATAACAGGAGAAATACTTGACATGGGTCGCTTGTTTGGCTTTATGTAGTTAGCTACAGATGGAAGCAGGCCGAAAAAATTTTCTTTATTCGGAGATGAAAAGTCATCCATTTGATTATTGTAGATAATTCCAGTTGTTTTTCCTGCGTAAACTGCTCCAAAATATGTATTAATTGTACTTGTGAGTGAGACAGCGTCGCCATCAGCAAATACACTTATATGGGCTGTACCATGATCCTCTTTATTTGTCCTGTTCGTATAGTAGTCTGAAGGAAATGTTTGGTGGTCATTGATTCTGGATCGTATATAATTAATATAATCATCATCTTGAACGTGCTCAAAAACCTTAAATTTAAAATTCAACTAGAGAACTCATTCCATTTCAGAACATTTTTATTTAGAATCAAATTTTTATTCATAGTGAAAAGCTAATCTTTTTTTTACATCAGATAAAACTGGAAAATTGGTTTAAGATCAAGATCAAAATATATATTGTAATATTTTTTTAATAAAAGAGAAAAAATAATTTTTTTCCAAAGCAATTACTTGACATTAAATTAAAATTGACTTGAAAAATTTAAAAAAATTTAATTTTTAAAGTATTTATCATATTTTTCGAGTCAATTTTAAATTTTTTTAAAAATAATGCCGCGTCAAAAATCAAATTTTAGTATTTTTTTTCAAATCGAATAATAAAAATATTCGAAAAAATTTTTTTTTATTTATGACAGAAACTCTAGTGTTAATGCTGCATTAAATTAAAAAACTTTACTTTTAACGTGATCCAAGACTCGAAATACAACTTTGACGCATGCGGTGTAAGTTAAGAATTTTTTAACATGGGCGAGATGGTATTTATTGCCTGCGCCAAAGTTGTATTTCGGGTTGTAAGGCTGCAATATCGAACGAGGGAGTACGGTTTAAATGTTTAAGGAAATTTTTTTGTCTTTATAAATAAATTTGCATTAAAATCAATTAAAATATTTAAATTTATTAAAGTTCAATAAAAAGTGACATTTTAGAATTTTAAATGTGAAAACATACTTCACATGACATGTCAAGTAATTGCTTTGGAAAAAAATTATTTTTTCTCTTTTATTAAAAAAATATTACACTATATATTTTGATCTTGATCTTAGAATTCTTAACTTACACCGCATGCGTCAAAGTTGTATTTCGAGTCTTGGATCAGGTTAAAAGTAAAGTTTTTTAATTTAATGCAGCATTAACACTTGAGTTTCTGTCATAAATAAAAAAAAATTTTTTCGAATATTTTTATTATTCGATTTGAAAAAAAAATACTAAAATTTGATTTTTGACGCGGCATTATTTTTTAAAAAATTAAAATTGACTTGAAAAATTTAAAAAAATTTAATTTTTAAAGTATTTATCATATTTTTCAAGTCAATTTTAAATTTTTTTAAAAATAATGCCGCGTCAAGAATCAAATTTTAGTATTTTTTTTTAAATCGAATAATAAAAATATTCATTTCTAATTTTTTTTTCGATTTAATTTGGGATCCTGCACCAAATGCATAATTCAAAAAAAAATTTTTTATTTATGACAGAAACTCTAGTGTTAATGCTGCATTAAATTAAAAAACTAATTTGTGAATTAACTTAACTTGAATTATTTAAAATATTGTCTATTTTTGTTAAATAAATTAGAGATCAACAATTTTGATGTTAATTTGATAGTGAACCATTATTACATATAGCATGTATAGTTATGTTTAGTAATTATTTCCTAAAAATTATCAAAATCATTAAATTAATTAAGTTTTAAAATTTTAACTGATCGTTTTGATATTAAAATTTCATCTGAAACTTCAATTTGGCATAAAACTACCGGAAATGGTAAGACCTACCGTTAATCCTTGAAAATTATCCCGTGGGTCTGGTTTATAAATAGCCAGAAGCCAAGTACCTAAGACTCGGTTACAGACCCAATTTTTTTCAATTTAATTTTATTTTTATCCCCTTGGCTTTTAAAGAAATTTAAAAATTTATAAATTATCAACTATAATTTTAACTGTTACCTCAGTTTGCTTTCTTTAATTTAACTTATAGCCCTATAAGATGAAAAATGAAAATAAAATAAACTTATGAGGTTATACTATGAAAATTTTTTTTCACATTTTAGTCCATGCCGAAAATTGCTTTTCAAGTTATTTTTGTTTGCATTTTTTTTTTATTTCAGATTTTTTTTGATTTTTTTTATAATTCAATAAATCAAAATACTAAAAGCCCATTAAATAAAACAGAGGAGTCTAAGGTTATTTGTGAACAATTGTTCACGAAAAAATGTGACGATGAGTATCAAATTTTTTATCATATTTTACTAAAAGGATTCTCATGGCTTGATTTTTCATTTAATACAAAAAAGAGTTTATTTTTTTTCAATTTAACTGAGTCAGATGAAATAACTTTATCAGCTTCAGAGTTATATTACTCAACATTGGCCTTTTAATATTTAATTTTAATTTTAAATTCTATTTAAATCTTTAATCGAATTTAACTATTTACTTAATTCTTTTTAATTAATTAAGTTTTAAATTTTTACTAAAATTTACCATAAGAATTGAAAAATAAAGAAAAAGAATTGAAAAATTTTGCCACTTTTTTAGTTTAACGGCAAAATTAGTAATATTATGTCAATTAAACTAATTATTGTACAGTTCAATATAAAACTAACTTTAACATTTCCTTTTCTCGACTATTCTTCAAATATTCCAGTGGGGAAAAGAAAAGTCGAGCAACAAAATGCATATAAGTTAGTTTAAATTTGTACTGTATCATATGGAACTTATTTAATGTGTAAACCGGATTAAAATTCTTGATATAGATTAAAGTGCTTTATTTTCCTTATTAAAATCATGTGTTGCTTAATTTTTTAAGATCGATAGAATAAAAAGCTTGTTTTGTTTGATATTTGTTTATCATCTTTGGGGTGAATTTTAAGATTAAGAAAGCTCTTGGCAAATTAGTGAGATTTAGTCCAATTTTAAATTATATTTCGGGTTTTTTTTATCACGAAAATGTTTGATCTCAACCAACCTAATTAGACTGCTTACTTATCTTAAGATAAGATTTATTATAAAAAAAAATATCTATTTTATCAATTTCTAATCGTAAAAAATTAATAAAATTAGTTTTCAATTCTTTTTTTAGCAAGGGTTAACGGTAGTTATATTACTTTTATCAGTAAAAAATTTCGATGCATCACCCTATTGTCTAAAAATTCACAGAAACAATAATGTATAAACATTATGATGAAGAGTATTTTCAGATGTTAGGGTTTATGGAACACATTTAATCTATAAGCTAGCAGTATTTCTTCTAAATTAATTATGTATATTTTCTTTTAAAAATTTTTATGACAGCACATTTTTGGTAAGTTGTACCCATCAAGATTGGGAAAAAAACAACACCGGATGTAAATTCCTTTAAAAGTTACAAAAGATCAATTTTTTGTGACTGATTCTGAAGGAGCATTAGCTCGGTACAGATAAAAAAATAAATAAATTATTTTTTTTAATTTCCTAAATTTTATTGTACCAAAAGATGATGATAATTTTGAACAAATTTATTTATAAGTCACAAGTTTTAAGTCAAGTCCAAGTACGGTCTTGAACTTTTAAATAACTCTGTTTTTGAAAAGAGCATAAAAATATCTTCCAGATAATAAAGTTCTTATAAATTAATTAACATGATTTTGCCATTTAAAAATCGAAAAAACAATCTTTAAGGCTCTGCGACAAAACACTCTGATTTTTGTTTTTTTCATTTTTTTCCTTAGAAAAAAACTCTTTTCTTGGGTTCTCCACCCTTAGAGATTTTAAAATATGTTCAGGTTTCTTACAGCGTAATGATTATCTATTTTTGGATGAAAAAGGGGTTTCAGTACACGAAAATTTAGGTAATTAAAAATTAAAAATAAATATGTCAAAAAAAATTTGAGTTTTTGTAATAATTTTTGCGATTTACATCCAGTGTTGTTGTGTTGTTAGTTTTCAATTTTGATGAGTCCAGGTTTTTCAACCAGCCCAATTTTTTGTCATCTATCAAAATTAAAAAAAAATCGAGTTAATTTTCAATTTTAACTTAATTTTACAATCACTGAAAATTTTGTAAATAAGAATAAATCATAAAATAGTAAAAGAATTGTAAATGTGCGCTGTTTTCTCTTTGTAAAGAAAAAATTAAACGCATTTGGCAGAAAGAAGTCTAAGAACCATTATATAGTAAAACTGAATTCTAGCCAAAATTTTTTACAATTTGATCAGAATTGTTTAAAAGTCCCAAAATAAAGTCCAAGTCATTAAAAAAAGCCCAAGTCTGGACTTTTTTTTTAAATCTTTTTTCAAAATTCCAACTCCGGACTTAAACTTTTTTTTTTTAAAGTCAAACACTTGCTTGGCCGTCATAACAACTATCTAGAACGGGAAAAATTTAATTTGTCCTTGATTCTGACTGACGGTTTTCCGATTTATTTGACTCATTTTAATTAAAAAAAGATTTAAAAAATATTCAAAATAAAAATTAAAGAAATCAAAAAAATTCGGGTCTTGCCTGTTATGTGACCAGCTGGTCACATATTATGTGACCAGTGACTTTATGTCGATTTGGTGACCAGGTATTTTTTCTGACTGGTCACATATTCACTGGTCACCTAATATGTGACCAGGCAAAATTATTTATTAGGTAAAAATGTTTATAAATAATTTAAACCTGGTCACCTAAATAAATATTTGGTCACGAAAATTTTGCAATTGGTCACATAAATTTATTTTTAGTTAGATAAGAAGATATTGAATCTATATTTGGGTCTTTGAAAGGATCTGAATATGGGTCTAAATTTGGTGATGATAACAATGAAAAAGAGAGTAATGATGTTGAAGTGGAAATTTTCAGTGTAGACTCGGTGGAAGAGTTAAATAGACTTAAAAATTATGAAAGCGATGAAGAAAGTTATCCACTTTTGGAAACAATTAAAATAAAAGAGAGTGATTTTTTGGTAAATGGCACCGATTCAGATCATGAAGAAAATTGTGAATCAGATTTTGAAGAGGTTAGTGAAGCCATTTGCAAGCTAAATTTAAATCCAACAAAAAAAAATTAGAAAAGTTGTCAAAAATTGCATCTGAAGCAACACAGTCTGCTGTAAAAAAGACCTTTGCAAATATAAAAACCTAATAGCTTGCCCGGAGTGCGGGAAATTAATGAAAAATGAGCGTGGTGTAAAGCAACACATCACAAAAATGCATTAATAATTTTTTTTATTTAATTTTTATAATTTTAAATTAATATTTAAATTGGTCACGTAAATAAAAAACCAGGTCACATAAATTTAATAACTGGTCACATAAATTTAATAACTGGTCACTTAAATAATAAAATTTAAAAAAAAAATTCTTTATTTTAATAATAATTTTGCCTGGTCACATATTAGGTGACCAGTGAATATGTGACCAGTCAGTAAAAATACCTGGTCACCAAATCGACATAAAGTCACTGGTCACCAGAGTTGGGATCAGTTATAAAAAAATCAGTTTTCAGTCAGTATCAGTTTTTCGAGCATCAGTTCAGTATCAGTCTCAGTTAATGGGTATCAGTTATCAGTTAAAAATCAGTTAATTAGAAAAATGATACAATTAGTTTATTTATTAAACAGTTTATAAAAATTAAAGTCTAATTAACATTTAAAACGGAAATTTACATATATTTTTTATTACATTTTAGAAACATTATATTTGATAAATTTTTATAAGTGAATCTACTTCTATGTGGTCTCATCAAAAATGTAGACCCAGAAAAATATTTTTCGATAGGTGCCGAGCTGGCTTGAATCGAATAAATATCTCTCACTAACAAAGATAAAACTTTAAAATCTCTAGACCGATTTTTCCAATAAATTAGGATATTGCATTCTGTTTTTTCATTTATTTCACTTAAATAGAGATCAAGTTCATTTTCAAACCTTTTTAATTCAAAATTTTCAAAGTTTTCCTCATGGACATTCGGCTCATATATTAGCTTTTTATTTATTGCAAAGCATTACTAACTAGTCAAAAAAATATATAAGTGTAAAACTAAATTAAAACCGAAAAAAAAATTTTCAAAAATTCAAATAAATAGTAAAACAGTTTTCAGTCAGTCTCAGTTAATTCAAAATCAGTTATCGGTCAGTTTCAGTTTAACTGATAACTGAAATTAACTGATACTGATCAGTTATTCAGTATCAGTTTCCCAACTCTGCTGGTCACATAATATGTGACCAACTGGTCACATATCAGGCAAGACCCAAAAATTCTAGATAATTTTTAATTTTTTGGCTCTAGCTTGGATTTTTGAAAAAAAAAAGTCCGAACTTGGACTTGACTTGAGACTTGTGACTTTTAAACAACTCTAAATTTAAAATAAAAAATTTGATTCATTAAAAAAAAAAAAAATTTAAAAACTTCTGCAAAAATCTTACTTTATTAATATCAGCATTATCAGGCTCATCGCCCAATAGAGCTCTTCGAGCAAACGCATGTTTGAAGGATTCAGTCAAACGATGATAAAAAAGTGTTGATTTTTCCGTATTATTTAACAAATTTGGCTCTAGATCATAGCCACGCATTATTTTTAGAATAAATCCGGCCAAGACACCACTAGACGGTAAGCCAGAAGTATATAAAGTATGTTCATCATCAATTTTAACTTTCACTGCTTCACTAACAACCGGTCTATAGTTATTAAAGTCTTCCACACTCACTTGACCACCGTTTCCATTTATTTCCTCAACAATTACTCTAGTCATGTCACTCTCATAAAATGTTGAATAATTAGTCACACTCAAAATTTCCAAAGTTTTAGCTAGCTTTTCCATTTTGACTAAATCGCCAAATTTATGCATCTTGCCACTTACTTTATCCAAAAAAACTTCACTTAAAACTTCATCCTTTCGAATGAGTGTCTCAGCAATTTTAAGTGCATTTGCCAGAGGCTGTGAAATTCTAAATCCATTTCTGCATAGATCAATTGTTGGCTTAAACAGCTCATGCCAAGCAAGTTTACCAGCCAGTTTATGAGCTTCCCAAAAACCGTACAGCTCGCCAGGAATGGCAGTGGCCAATCCGCCAAATAAAGATGACTTGTTTGCAAACATGTCCTGGTCTGACTTCAAAGGTGCTTTTTCTCTAGCATTTATTGTGTACGCCTTATTTTCATCCCTGAATAAAAAAAAACAATATTAATTACTTTTGAATTAAAAAAAAATCCACTTTAAATAAATGACCATGAAGTGTCCCCCTCCAATTCCTGCTGATTGAGCATTCATTATTCCATTGCAAAGACCAGCTGCAATCGCTGCGTCAACTGCAGATCCATTTCGCAATAAAATCATTCTTTTGCCAAAAATGTATCTTCAGTTGATGTAATTTGGAAGAAAAAGTTACTTTCCAACTGTTGAACAGTATTGGTTATCAGCAGCAACACTGAATCGTTTGTAGTTTTTGAGAGTGGCGTTGGTGGTGAAGTTGTATGTTTCATGAGAGCTGTTGCAGGTAGAAATAACTTTAAAAAAAATAGATAAATAAAATTTTTTTTTTGCTTGCTCTTACATGACTTAAGAGAGCGCTGTGTTGAAATTGGTTCTTGTTGGTAAAGTAAAATGCCAAATATAAAAGCGAACGAGACTATAGCCATTACAAAAAATACTGTCGAAATTGTTACCAAAAAACTTTTCGATTGGAAAAGGTGCTTGCTTCGCTTTTCTTTTGAAAAGAACTCATTATCTTCATCCATTTTATTGCTTTCTGTCTCTATTATATATTTTAAATTACAGGTAATACAAATTTTCACCAACCAAGCCAATTGTCTAAAAGGCAAAAATAATCGATTCATTACATTCAAAAATAATTTAAAATTCCAAAATCACATAATACATTTTTTCTACCTTGAGGTACAAAAAAAGTTGAAATATGTTTGAACATAACTAAATTAAAATTATTTTATTTAAATTTGAAACAAAAAAAAAAAGAATATAGATCTTGGATTAGATCTACAAGTTTTAATAATGTTTATTTTATTTTTTAAATGCTAAATTGAAATTTTAAAATAATTCAAGAAAGTTATAACATAACTTTTTATTTGAAAAAATTACGTAAGATTTCGATTTTCTAAAAAGACAAATTTAAAACGATCAAAAAGACTGAATAAAAAAAACATTTGAAAAAAATTGATGACCAAGTCTTGGTAAAATGAACTAAATTATTAGTTAAAAGATAAGGTTAATCAATCAACTTGTTTATCTATTTTAATGGGTTTATATTTTAATAAAGTGATTTTAGGGTTGAAAAGTCCTATTGTTGAATTTTGAAATAATTTAATACCGTATCTAAATAAATGAATTTTTTAGTATATAATTTTTATTATAAAAATATCTAATATAATTTATTCCAATATGTTAAAATATTATTATATATCTCATTTGATTTTAATTAATTTTTTTTTTATGTTGAATATTTTAAAAGAAACTTATCAATTTTTTTACTAATTTCTCAATTATTGTAAGATGGAGAAATTATTTTATGTAAACCGGGTGCCAACTTTTAATAAGTGTTTTTTTTTTCTCATTAAAATTATATGTTTTAAACTATTTTTAAATACTTACATAAAAGAAGGTTCGTGGAATAGATAGCTTTATTTTATTTGATATGTGCTTATCTTTTTCAGGCTGGAAAATGACTTCTAAAAAAATCCAGGAGCAATTAGTGAGATTTAGACAAATTTGAAATTTGATTTCGACCGATTTTTGCCAGCAAAAAATTTGATCCAAAAAAATCTAATTAGATTGCTAACTTATCTTGAAAAAGCATCGAAATGAAAAAAAAACAAGACAAATGTCAATAATCAAGGTGCTGATCTTAAACCGGGTGAATTCCTGGGGTTAAGGGGTAAATAGAATTACCCCTTTACCACCAAAATTCACCTCATTAACGCCAAAAATAACCCATTTAATCGATTTGCACCGATTGTAACCCCTTTACCCCAAAATACAGTATTTATTTTGTTAAAGCTGAGATTTAAGGAAATTCAATTTTCTGTAAAATTATTCCCTGCATTTCTAATCTCAAATCTACAAAATTTAAATTAAACTCTTAAGTGAATCTTGAATGAGTTTAATTTTTAAAGAAAAAAAAAGTCCGGACTTGGACTTGACTTGAGACTTGTAATTTTTAAACAACTCTGCTTTAAAACTGATGAAATGAAATAAGACTGAATTTTTGTTTTATTCTTTTAAAAATCGAGAGAAAGAGTGAAACAGTCAAATCACTTTAATAAAAATAGGTTATAAAAAATAAAAAAACTGAATTTACTTCTGTGTGAAATAATTATCTTCTAAGCGAAAATTACTTGAAATTAAAAACAAAAAAAATGGATGACCATTAAGATACCAAAAATTAAGAATTTTAATGACCCTGAAGAATGTTATTGTGACCAAAAAAATTCTTATGGGTCATCAAAATTTTTAAAGTTAAAAATTTATAATTTCTCTTCTTGTAATAAAATATTCGTTGAATGGACCTGAATCTGAAATAGATTAAGATGAACTAGGTGGTGATATTGCATTAATTGAAGATATGAAATAATAATAACACTGTTTGTTACTCAAGTCCAAAATGCATTGATTAAAACAAGTTAATATTTCTATTTTTATAAAACCTTATCTAACATTAAAAATAATTAATTACTTTGATAAACATTAATTCTATATTTTTTATGATTAAAAGGCTGACCAAAATACTGTTGATTCACAAAAATTTTTTCATTCAAATTTTCAATCAAAAATTGGTTTAAAATTTAAAAAAGAACTATTTTTTGGTCATATTTTAATGTGTAACCCAAACTTGTATGACCCGAAATGAAAAAATTTCCGTTAACCAAACTGGCATGAGTCACGTATTACATGACCTGCTTGGTCACATAACAGACCAGACAATAATTTTATTGTTATTTTAATTTATTAATAAAAAATTAATAGTTCATAGAAAAATTTTCGGTTAAAAGTTTTTATGTATACCTCAATTTTTAAATGCAAAGAAAAAGTTTAGCTTTCATAAATTTTTTTCTTAATTGATAACTTTGAATAGCTACAAATTATTTTTTTATCTAAATAAATAATTCTAGTATCTAAAAAATAAAAAATAAAAAAAATTATAAAAGTATCTAATTTAATTTATAAATATATTATTTAGTTTTTATAGTATCAAAAATAAAAAAAATATTTGAAAATAATTGACCATGATTTGCTTGATAAACTGCAACTAGTAAAGAAGAAGTTGATGTCTCACTTTCGCTCATTTTTTTTTTGTTTTTTATGATAATAAATTGATTTAATTTCTATGAAAGAGCTAAGACAAAATGATTTCAACTAAATATTTATAAAGGTTTCCTTAAGTTTTAAAATTTAGACCCCATTTTTTGAAAAAAACGAAATTTAACTTTAGTAGGTTCCGGTTTGGTAATTTAAGGTCCCGTTCCAGAGGACTGAATCATTTTATTTATTTAATATGATTTTAATTCAAATTATTCAAGCTCTTTTTTTTTCTATTGATCACTTCAATCTCTTCGTAACTTCTAAATTATTCTAAATTATAAATTAAAAAATAATTAATAACATTTAATTATTAAATCTGAGAAACGTATTTTAAAAAATATTTTTTAACGATACTTTTTAAGCAGAATTATTTCGAAGTCTTTTAAAAAAAAAGTCCGAACAACATGATTTCTGCCGTTCAAGGTAGCTAATGTTGCCACCTAGTTAAAGTCAAAGTCACTAAAATTAAAGTCAAAGTTAGAACTTGAAAAAAAAATAAAAATTTTAAAGTCCAGACTTGGACTTGACTTGAGACTTATGACTTTAAAACAACTCTTTTTCATGTTTTTCATGAGTTAAATTAATTAGGTTTTAATAAATATCCAATTTTGACTTGGTCATAAAAATCATGAAAAATTGTGAAAGAAAATGAGAATTCGTGAAAATTTATGAACGTTCAGGAAGATAATATGTAAATGGCCATGACTGTATTTAAATAATAATATTTGTCTTTATTTTGTGTAGAGTAGAAAAACACATAAAAAGGTAGACAAAAAAACATATAAAATGAGACAAAACATAAAGTGAATATAATTTGAGTAAAATGTGAATCAACACATACATTTTTACTATTAAACTTAACTGAGAATAATTATAAAACTTTTATTTGTTTTTCATTAAAAAAAGAGATAGACACATGAATGTTTTGTCAAAAAATTTGTCATTTAAAACTTCATAAAAGAGAAAAAAACATATATTAAATAAAAAAATTGTAGTTGTACTTTGGTGAGAAAAGTCTATTCGATTTTACGTCTCATTTTGTTTATGTTATTTTTGTTTTTTAAAAAAATCTAATGTTTTATTCTATCTTTTATTGAAAATCTTCTCCGAAAATGAATTGACAATTTTAAGTCTATGTATTTTTTTTTTTCTTTTTAAATTATATATAAAAAACTTCTTTATCTCTTTTTAGAAAATTCTTTTAGAAAAAAAATTGTATGTGTTATTTTTAGTGTTTCTCTTTTTTTATTATTTTTTCTATTATTTCTCTACTCCTACCGATAATTTTCAAAATTTGAAGATTCCTTAAAATTTGAAGATTGCGTTTCTACCAGTTTAAAGGGTCAATCTAACCAATTATACAAATTTTTATGAATCTTTTGATCATATCCAAGGTATTTTATAATTTTCATATTATTTTTATTATTTTATTTTACCAACTCACTCACATTTCCAAACTTACCAATCCTTTAATTAGTTATGTTTTTAAATTCTAAAAAAATATCATTTCTTGGATTTTTGCATTAAAAAAATTTATATTAGATAAACTAAATCAGATTTTAAAATCGATTATTTAAAGAATCTAATTTTTAAATAAATTTTTTTTAATAGCATTACTAGCTAAAAAAAGTAGTAATTTGAAAAAATGTTTAAAAAATGATTATTTAAAAAAAAAAACAAAATCACTTTTTTTATTTAATATATTTAAAAATTGAAAAGACAATATTCCTTAATTTTTGGTTTAGATCGTCTTTTCAATTGCCATCTTGTCTAATATCAAATCATTTTGACATTTAAAATAATAATTTTTGTTGATTTAAATTTTTAAATCTTCATTATCTTTAAACCAAAAATAAACTAAACACTTTTTTTATTATTTATTAAATGGATTTATATTTCGAAAAGCTACGCATACAAGCGTCAAGAACTAGATTTGTGACATTCAAATTGAGAAAATGTGAAAAAAAATTTAACACAAAAATTTTTTATGGTATTTACAAATTTATGTAATCAGCGGTTTTATCAAATAATTTACAAAATTCAAGACTGTCTGGATTCGCTTGCTTTGGATGTTTTTGTTGAAAAAAAGTCATATTTTTCTGTATCATCTTCCAGGTCATCTTTCATGCGATCATACTTTAAAATTTCTACATCTCTATTTTGAATTTGTGGCACATACCAAATATATGATTTATAATTTACCAAATTGCCTTCTATTTGACTTTTTCTAAATTTTCCTCCACAAGACTTCACTTCGAGTTCAATCTTTTTCAGCTTCTCGACTGTATTGGCAGTAAAGTGTAGTGTTTCCGCATTTGTTTGAATTTTAATGATACGTTTCAAATCGACTAATTGGACACTAATTTGTTTTAGAGTTGGACATTTTTTAGAGTTGCAAATTAAATCGATAGTACAACTTTTATTTTCTTTTGTATTTGTATTTTTTTTCATTTTGGGAAAATTTATGCTCAAAAATTTAATTTCAATTTATTTTATTTAAACAATCATTTTGCATCTATCAATCTTAGCTTGAAACTTGAAATTTAAAAAAAAATTTTCAGCTAAATTATTTTTTTATTTTAAAATTAACATTTAAATTTTCAATTCAAGCTTAAATCAAGAAATTACTTAAATTCAATTATTAAATTTTAATTTACCCAAAAATTGGAAGATTTTAGTCTTTTTACGCAAAAATGGATTTTTTTAAATCTTGCCAAAAAAGTAGATCTTTTTTTTTAATTATTTTCATTCCTCACCTTTCTTCAAAAAACAAATTTTGCGATTTTTTGCAGCAAAAAAGATTAAAAACTTTAAAAATGTCTATAATTGTTCCTTTAATATCTTATGTTTTGAAAGTTTAGAAATATATTAAATTTTGGAAACATTAAAAATTAAAAATGATAAGTAAAACTTTTAGGAGATTTACTATTTTTAACTAAAATTAATGAAAAAAATTCCTTAAAAATTTTAAAGTATCCTTTAATAAAATATGAACCGAATTGGAATAATCAAAGAATTATTAGGATCTAAATTAGAATCTAGATTACAGAACTCACATGAAATTATGTTTAATTTGTAATTTTAATACGATTTTGAAAAATTAATAAGAATAATATCATTTGTGCAAATTTTGTAAAAAAAAAATTTATTCATTAATTTTAGTTAAAAAATAATAAATCTTACTAAAATATTAATATCTTTTTTTATATTTCTATTAAATAATTAAAAAAAAATTTTTTTCTCGAATATCTTCATTTGAATTCTGTTTAAGTATCGCATTATTTAACACAAGCACACTGTGTAAATGGCAACCTATTTTATATTTACATGTTGTTTGGGAAATTTTTTGACAAATAGTCAAGAAGTAGATTTTTAAAATCATTTAAAATACAATAAAAACGAAAATCATTAATTAATAGTTCATTTTGGAAGAGTAAACTATGTAATAATTTTTAAGATTTTTTTGCGAGGAAGTTGGAAAAATTACTAATACTTCAAAAAAAAATGTCTTGTAAAATAATTTCAAATATTTTGAAAACATATTTTTGAACTTTTAAAATTTTTGAATTTTAAGTTCATATATTATTTTTTTCTTCAAATAAATATTATCTTTTTCGAAAAAAATCACTAGAAAATAAAAATCATCCTGGCGTAGCACTACTGGAATTTTTTAAGAAAATTTGATGAATTAAAATTTTTCAAGAAATATTGGCATTTTTTTTTTTACTTCAATTTTAGCGATTTGACAAAATTTTACGATAATTCACGTAAATTCTTGAAATTTTTCTTTTAACATTTTATGGTTATTTACATGAATAATAGTAAGATTTTTTCAAATCACGAAAATTAACGAAAAATAAGGTAAAACCCCAGCTAGTTCATTTTTTAGGCTAAAACTATTTGAAAAAAATTTTTTCAAAATTAAAAAATTGACAGATATCACAAAATTTTATTTTTAAAAAAATAAAAATTTTTTTTATAACCACTCACTATGAACAAAAATCAACTTTAGTAAAAGAAAAAATAAAAAATTCTTATCACCGTCTAATTAAAATATGATGTATAAAATTTTCTCTTAAATTTGTTCAAAATTATTTTAAATTTTTTTTCCACACGGAAATAAATTTGGAAAATTATGACAAAATTCACTATTCCAAAATTAATCATTGATTAATAAATTTAGTTTTTAAGCTAAATTAAAACTTTTTTTAAAAACTTTTTTTAAAAATTATGGAATAGCTTATCAGTTAATGCTGTTAGTGCGCAAACAATAAATAGCTTCAAAGCAGTCATTGACAATGAAGTTTTTGGAATGGTGAAAAGCAAAGTCTGCCAAAGCCTTAGTTTGTAAGGCTAAACGCTATTGAGCGTTAGTTTAGATAGAAATATCTATAATGCAGATACTACTACTACTACTACTACTACTACTACTACTACTACTACTACTACTACTCAGTATGAACAAAAATCCACTTTAAAAAAAAAATCAAAAATTCTTATCACCGTCTAAATAAAATATGTTGAACAAAATTTTCTCTTAAATTTATTCAAAATTATTTTAAATTTTTTTTCCACACGGAAATAAATTTGGAAAATTATGACAAAATTCACTATTCCAAAATTAATCATTGATTAATAAATTTTATTTTTAAACTAAATTAAAACTTTTTTTAAAAAATTATTTCAAAATTAAAAAATTTACAGATATCACAAAATTTTATTTTTTTAATATCACTCACTATGAACTAAAATCAACTTTAATAAAAGAAAAAATTTAAAAAAATTCAAAAATTCTTATCAACGTCGAAATAAAATACACTTGAATAAAATTTCCTCTTAAATTTATTCAAAATTATTTTAAATTTTTTTTCCAACTTTCATGGAAATAAATTTTGAAAATGATAACAAAATTTACTATTCCAAAATTAATCATTGATTAATAAATTTTATTTTTAAACTAAATTAAAACTTTTTTTAAAAAATTATTTCAAAATTAAAAAATGTACAGATATCACAAAATTTTATTTTTAAAAAAATTAAAAATTTTTTTTTATATCACTCAGTATAAACAAAAATCAACTTTAAAAAAAAAAAAAAGTTAAAAAAAAATCAAAAATTCTTATCACCGTCTAAATAAAATACACTTGAACAAAATTCTTTCGAAAGACTTCCTAAAGTCAATGTTGAAAACAGTGTAGATGATTGGATTGAGAGCCGAGTTGACATATCCGAGCCAAGTCAAAAACTCGAAAATACCATAGCCATTGGTGAAGTAGTCGAATGACTGGAGAAGGTAAACAATAAAGAACGGTAACCAACAAATGCTAAAGGCGCCCATGATAATTCCGAGAGTTCTGGCGGCACGGCGCTCGCGTGTCAACGAAATTTTCTGCCGCTGCTTCAAAGTAGTCCCAGAGCTTGCCGGATTGCGAATCCATGTCGAGCTCAAAACTTGGTTGCATCGATCAATCTCAGAGCCAGCGATCAAATCTGTCCGCTTGCTTTTCTCTGCCTCCTTGTCCTCCTCTTTTCCCAAGCTTACTGTATTGATGCCAATCGAAACCTTGTTCACCAAATGAGCGCTCTCAGCTTGGAAATCTTTTTTTTTCTCTGTCTTTTCGGGGGAATTGAGACTGCTGTCATTTTTGGACTTGTCACTTTGCCGATTAAAAGCCACTGTCTTTTCGTCCAGTTCCTCCGGGTCCAAATTTTTCCTGTTTGAGCGTTGCGCCTCGTCGCCAATGTCTGTTTGCTCCAAATAAGCACCGAGCGCTTGGTTGTTCTCAACTTTGACCAAGGTCTTGTTTTTTTGGATGCAGCAAAAGCACTCTAGACTGTGGATGTGTTTGCGGCGCGATTTGTTGTGGACGAGGGGCGGACGCGAGGACGAGTTGGCCACGGACTTGGCCAATTTTTTTGCGGCTTTGGCCCGCTCGTGCAAGCGCCGCTTGGTCTCTAGATAGATGCGCACATAGACAAATGTCATGATGAGCAACGGGACAAAAAAGGTGCCCGACGACGAGTAGAAGCGATAGAGCTTATCGTGCGGTATATCGCAGACTATTTGGTCGTCGAGCACAGTGATGTTGGCCCGGCGCTCATCGCGGATGTAATCGCTGCTCCAGGAAGATGGTTCCGAGCGAACACTTTTCATGTTCCATATGATGACGGGTAGAGAGATGAGTGCGCTGAGGCCCCATGCGATCATTATCATGATCATAACGCGCTTGAGTGTGCGCTTTTGGGCGTACTTTATGCTGTCCTTGATGGCCCAGTAGCGGTCCAAGGCTATGCAGCACAAATGCAGGATAGAGGAAGTGCAGAGGAGGATGTCTAGAGTGAGAAAAAAGTGGCAGATGAATGCGCTGAACAACCATTTGCCATTGCTGAGAAAGGATGACACGTGAAATGGCATCACAAATATTGCCACGAATGTGTCAGCTAGTGCCAATGAAACAATGAATATGTTCTGAACGCTTTGAAGCGGTCTGTATGTAAACACCGACAAGATTACAAGAATGTTTCCGAAAATGCACGTGAAACATATCAGCAAAAATACACAGCCTAGTTTTTTTTTTTTTAAATAAAAAAAATTTATTTTTTAAATAAGATAAATTTGTTTATTTTTTAATAAGAAAAATATTTTTTTTTCATGGATAGATAATGAGATTTAAGTATTAAAAAAACGTATATAGTAAGATGGGGCAATTATTTAATGTGTGAATGGGGTGACAACTTTTAAATTTCGTTTTTTTCTAGCTGAAAACTAATAAATTTTCCTAAGATTTTATATTTTTTATATTTTTCAGGAGCCAAAATTTATAAAAAACGATCCTTTTTTCATTGATTATTTTATCTTAGCCTCCAAATTTAGACTCAAAAATTAATTTTGTCAAAAGGGGTGATTTTGGAACAAATTATGTATTTGGGAGAATTGGTCAAAGCTGGTGAATTTTATTTATTCCAAATTACCTATTTAGCCTATAAGTTCCAAAGAGAATCAAGAACGTCACCCTAAAATTTGAATAAGATTGATAAAAAAATAACATGAGTTCTTTTTTGGTGTGAATTTCAGGGGCAAAGGGGTTAATGGGGTATCGCCTATTTATGCCAAAAACTCACCCGGTTAGCCCATTTACCCGAAATTAATTTTTGAAAATGCTTTTTTAAAGATATTTTAATTTAGCTATTTTAATGGTATCTTAAATTTTTTTTTTTGAATTTTTAACTAAATTGTTTAAAAGTAAAATGCAAAAATTCTAATTTAAAACAATTTTTTGCATTAAAAGTTTGATACATTTACATTGTAATTTTGTAAAATTAACTTCGATTTAGGTAATTCTAGCAAAAATAGTTGGCTAACATGTGAAAGTTGTACCAGTTGATCGTGCTATAATTGTTTACCAATAGAGAATAAAAAAGATAAAACTATGGAATTTTTATGTGCAAAACGTAAAAATTAAAAATTAAAAATTTGTTTAAAAAAGCTATTTTTCTTTAAAATATTTAAAATAATTTAAATTAAGCTTCGTTAATGTATAAAAACTCAAAATTTGTTAAAATTTGTTCCCGTTACGATAATTTATTTTTGTTAAGATTTTTGAAATTTCAAATAAATTTTTGTAAAAAAACTCTATTTTTTTTTAAAAAAGCAACTAAAATATAATTAATTTTTTCTTTTGTTTTAGAAAGTAGGGTTAAATAGTTGAAAAAACGGGGCAACCGTGTGAAAAAACGGGGTAATTGGGTTAAAATTCGGCTAACCGGGTGAATTTTCGGGGTAACTGTACAAAAAAATGGGGCAAATGGGTTAACCCCATTAACATAATTGCCCCTCACCCTATTAACCCCATGTTCTAATGGGGTGACCCGAAAATTTCGGTCTAATTGGGTGAACGAATTTCGCATTTTTATGCAAAACTGTGTCGATAGACAAAAAATAAAAAAAATAGGTCACCCGGTTAGGCCATGTTACTATATATAAAAACTCTAAGTTTTGCTTCTTTTTCAAAATGATTGTACCTTGTGTTGCAAATTAGAGAAAATTAAAAAATTTTTTTTATTTTTTTCTTCTATTATTTTTCATTTTCATGAAATTTTATTCTTAATCTTTGATTTATAAAAATATTTTCATAATATATTTTTGTATTCTTTTGAAGAAAATCTTCTTTTTTATTTTTTTAAAATTTTTTAAGAACTAATCAGAATTATTCTCAGAATTTAGATCCTGAAGAAAGCCACTTTTGGTCGAAACGCGTCGATCGTTTTATATTAGAAAAAATTTAAAAAATTAAAAATTTTTTTAATTATTTTTTACAAATTAAACAATTATTTTATTTAAAAAAATGGCAAATTGAAGTTTGATATCAAGATCAAATGATCAAAATATAAATTGGAATATTTTTTTTAATAAAAGAGAAAAAACAAATTTTTTCAAAAGCAATTACTTGACATGTCATGTCAAGTTTATTTTCATACTTAAAATTTTAAAATGTCCCTTTTTATTGAACTTTAATAGGTTTAAATATTTTAATTGATTTGAATGTAAACTTACTTTTAAAGACAAAAAAATTAACTGTTTTAAAATTTAAAATTTATTGAAGTAGAAAAATAAAATTATTTTTGTTTAAATGAATGGATATAAAAGTTATAAATTTGAATTTGTGAATTAACTTAACTTGAATTATTTAAATTATTGATTGTTTTTGTTAAATAAATAAGAGATCAATCATTTTGATGTTAATTTGGTAATGAACCATTATTAGACATAACATGTCTAGTAATGTTTAGTATTTATTTCTTAAAAATTATTAAAATCTTTAGATTATTTAAGCTTTAAAATTTTGAATGATCCTTTTGATCTTAAAATTTGATCTAAAACTTCAATTTGCCAAAAAAATAAATATTTTTTTTTAATTCAATTATTAAATAAAAAAAATTTGTTTCTTTTTAAATAAGAAAAATCATTTTTTTTTCATGTATAGACAATGAGATTTAAGTATTAAAAAAGCTTTTTACTTCTTGCACTTTTTGTTCTTTCTCTAAATTTAAATTTATTTAGCCCTGTTACTTTTTGTACTTATCAGTATTTTAGTAACAATAAAAAAATTAAACTGGGTTCGGTTTAAGGATTCGGATATGTTAAAGATAAGAGAAATTTTAGTTCAATTATTTAGAAAAAAGCTGAGTGTAATATTGAAAAATAAGATAGAAAAAAAAAATTATTATATTAAAACTTTGAGTCGGGCGGAGTAGGTAAAAATTGCGAATCAATAAATGAATCTAATATTCCAAGAGGCAAACACTTGAAGAGTTATAAATTAATTTTAATTTTCTTTAATTTTTATTATTTAAGTTTAAAGGCTAAGATTTAAGTAGATATTGCTAATACCAGGTTAACCATATCAGAGCAAATGCTATTTCTCTGATCTGGTAAGCTCCTTAAAATTAAAAAAACAAAAAAATTATTAACTTTACAATTGTTTATTTTTATATCAGTTTCGAGAACTAGACATTCTATCATTAAGCTTTATTGTTCATATTATTCTATTTTGGTTCAGCTTTACGTGAACAAAAAAATTAGGTGAACTAATAGTTCACAAGACCCGAAAACAAGAGAAGTTCTCAATAATAAATTGACTATACCTGAGTTTGACACAGTCCCAGTTTTTCAACTATTGAATATAAATTTAAAAATCTAAATGAATTATTAATCTTTTTTTTTTAGTTTTTTTTCATATATTTTATTCTGAAGAAGTATTAGCTCGCTACGGATAAACAAATAAATAAATAAATAAATAATTTAAAAGTTAAAAAAAAGAATTTCAATATTTTCTTTAAATTATTTACAATTTTGACTAAAAATTATTTTTTTATTTGAAACTGAAAAAAATATTTGAAACATCACACTTTTTCAATGTTATTTCAACATTGCATGCATTTTGTAATTCAAACACAAATTTAACCAAATTTAAACTCAAAAAATAATTAAATTCCAAGATTAACTTAATTAATTAATTATAACTAATAAAATTAAATTAACAACTTTTGCAAATTAATTTACGGCAAATAAAAATAAATCAGCTTTCTTAATATAATGAAATGAATAATAAATAAAATAAATTAATATTTTATTATCTGCTATTAAAAAAAAAATATGTTTGCCACTTTAAGAAATAAATTTGCTACTAGCGAAATTATAAGCCCTAGATTTTTTTCTATATTTAATATTTTAATGGATTTTAATTAAGATGATCTTTTTATTCACAAATATATCTGGTGGATTTTTTCATCTCTTAATGAAAAGTTTCATTCAATTTTGAAGAAGCAGGAAACAAAAGGCGATGTTTCAAA
>QEOQ01000690.1:731886-789252 GCA_010279815.1 Brachionus plicatilis | reverse complement strand
TAAATTCCAAGATTAACTTAATTAATTAATTATTACTAATAAAATTAAATTAACAACTTTTGCAAATTAATTAACGGCAAATAAAAATAAATCAGCTTTTTTAATATAATGAAATGAATAATAAATAAAATAAATTAATATTTTATTATCTGCTATTAAAAAAAAAATATGTTTGCCACTTTAAGAAATAAATTTGCTACTAGCGAAATTATAAGCCCTAGATTTTTTTCTATATTTAATATTTTAATGGATTTTAATTAAGATGATCTTTTTATTCACAAATATATCTGGTGGATTTTTTCATCTTTTAATGAAAAGTTTCATTCAATTTTGAAGAAGCAGGAAACAAAAGGCGATGTTTCAAATTTTTAAAATAATAAATGTGAATAAATTTTGCAATCTTATTTCATTGAAATTAAATAGACAAAAGCAAAAATAAGATGTTAAGTTTTTAATGTTTAAAACGAAAAGCCTTAGATTTTAAAGATATTTTATTTTAGAACAGATCTTTATTTGCACTTAAAAAAAAAATTTCAGATAATTTATCTACTTGAAGAATAAACTATGAAAAGATGCTTTGATATTTCTTGGCTTAATATTGAAAGATTCTTATAGTTTTAATTACCTTTGATTTACTTGATTAATCCTTTAATTAATTGAAAGTGAATCACTCTTTAAGTACTCTAAAAATACGATTAACAAGTAAAACACTTATTTTCAACTATTAAAAATGTCAAAGTAATAATAAATTCGCAATTACTTAAAAAGGAGTTTTAGAAAAATTTAAATGTAAAAACCAAGGATAATTTTTTGAAAATCCCTATTAATTAATTGCGAATTTATTATTACTTTTCTTGAATGAAATTTTTTGTAGATTTTTTGATTTTGAGATTTTTTTTTCTTCTCTCAAAAATGTAAAAATGTAAAAATATAAAAATGTACAATAAATAACATTTTGCCGAAAAATAAATATAGCTATTGATAAAGCCTTCTCTGGACAAGAAGAATTGATCTGATTTAATTTGGTTTTATTAATTAATTTTAAAAGTTTTGATAAGATTTGAATCTTAAGTTATTCAAACAAAGCTCTAAAGAGTAGCTTTTTTAGTGGAAAAAGCCTCTGTTTCTAAAGTTACCAACAACTAATTAATTGGTATTTCTTCTAATAAAGAAATTTCTTAGTAATTTTTCATTTTTATTTTCAATTACATTTGTTTTATTTTATTCAATTTGTTGAGAATACATTAAAAATGAGCATGTTTTTATAATGTTTGTCACTTTTTATTAAATTTGTCATTGTTAATTAAAAATTACTATAATTTCAGTATTTTTTTTTATATATTATACGGTGAAATTAAATATAAGTTAGTTTAATACTTTTATCTTTAGCTACAGTCTATTTTTTTTGTTTTTTTTGCAATGGCAGAATTGGTGTAATTGAATGAATAAAAAAAGAGAATTAAAGTTCACGAAATTCAAAACTTTAGTGCTATCTGAATTTCACATTTTTGACTCATAATTCGAAATTTAGGCCCTCGAAAACCCCAATAAAAAAAATTTTTTTGAAGGAGGCAAAAAAAAAATTTTTACACCCAGAGTTCCAAAAATACCAAACCCTTTAGGGTTATGCTATTGTTGTTGTTCTTTAAGACTCAAAATCTCAAAGATAAAACTTAAATACATTAAAAAAGTATGTATATTCTGAAAGAGTATAATATTCTCTTCATGCTAATGTAATTTAGAAAAAAAAAACAAGGGTGTGGCGGTTTTTGTTGGCTAAAAAAAGGAAAAAAATGTGTTTTTTCTGGTTTAAATCGTATATCCTCCGAGGGATCAATTATTACCCGATTTTTTTTTTTTTAAATTTTGACAAAATTCTGAACAAATCTATTGTTTTACTTTTTTATTTTATTGCTTTATTTTTTTTTTAAAAATCTCTTTAAAATCATGTGGTTTTTAACAAATTTGTCAAATTTGAATTCTTTTATTATAATTTTTAGATTAAACTAAAGAATTCGATAATTTTAGGTGCTCAACTACTGTTTTTTTCGATTTTCCTGAAAAATATGCTTTTAGGACTTGACCGTATGTCGCACCATTATTGTAACCTACTAAACACTGCCAAAATCGAAACATATTTTATCTTAGCATCCAACTTTTCACACTAAAAGCAATCTTGAGATATTAGCCAAAAAATATGGAAATAAGTTGTTTTTTTGCCTAAATTTCATTGTTGGCTAATATCTAAAAATCACATGTTTTTTGATTCACCGCTAATAGTTTTATCTTTCCGACCTTTCATATTTTTAACCCGAATATTATTCTTCGTTTAAAAACTTTTTTCTCATGCTTGATTGATGAGACTTTGTAGTTAAGTCTAATGCTCAAATCTAAAAGTCTCAAAAGAATTAAGAATTTGTATGTAAGGTTTTTTTTTATTTTTTATTTCTTAAAATAGGAGATATGTAATTTTTTTTTTCATTTATCGGCACATATAACACAAACAAATGAAATAATAAAAAATAAATAATAGCAATATTAAATCATAAAAAATATAACTGATGGACTATTTTGATAAAAAAAAACTTGAACCAAATCAAAAAAATATAGAATGAGATAATTTTATAAATTATCTCTTCTCCAAATGGCAAGTTTTTTTTTCTTTTTTACATTTTTAGAAATAATTCCGTAATTTTATTTCAAATTTTAATATGATTAAGTATTGACTTTAAATTTAACAACGTAATTTCAATAAAGTTAAATAGAAAAAAAACTTGCCAAATATATCTCAAAATTTTCTTTAAAAATTTTTCACGAAAGATTTTTTAGAGAATCTGTAAAGAGACTACAAAAAATCTCTAAAAACGTTTTGACTGGTAGAACAGATTAAAGATTTTAAAGAGAATATAGAGAAAAAATAATGATTTTTTTTTCAAATTAATGAATTTTTTGTATCTTTAAAATATCTCTATTTTTTCTTCAAAATAGTTCAATTTATAAAGATTTTTTAAAGAATCTTTAAAGATACTACAAAAAATCTCTAAAAAATGGTTGACTGGGTAGTTAGTTCAAGTAAATTAACGTAAAATACTAAAAGAAAAAACTCAGTAATTTACATGAATTATTGTAAAATTGTGTCAAATTACAGAAATTAACGTAATAAAAAGTGTCAAAATTTTTTGAAAAATACCCTTTTTTAAAATTAAATGGAAAATTATTGAATTTTTTTGTAAAATTTAGTAGATTTACGTATAAAAGAATTATTTCTTTATAAAAAATGTGAAAATTGGTTAAATTAATTTAAATTTTTTTTATTACAAACAAAATTCAAACAATTTAAAAAAATTATTAATATAATCTTCTGATGTTTTTTTTTTTGTTATTTTGATTAAAAAAAATTTAACTTGATTTAACCAATTTTTACATTTATTTGAATTTTTGATGAAATTGAGTCCTATTTAAAAAAATTAAAGAATCTTTATATATTTTCAGTATGAAATTTTAAATGAATTATTGAATTCGGATCGACTTGTTAGGAGAAAAAGAAAAGGTTTAAACTAGATTTTTAATTTTCAAATAAGAATAACTCAGCGTTAAAAATACTATGTAATTATATGTAAGTAAAATTCATGTTCTTTAATCTAATTTGTGTACTTTTGATTTTTGGTTTATATGGTGGAAATTCTTCAAGAATGAATGGTGAAACATCAATTTTAAATTTTGATTTTAATAAAAGTCTTTTTATTTTCTACTAATTAAAAAATGTAATCCAACGTTGTTCGGAAAAGAATAAAATTTTAATAAAAATATTTATTTAATTGATCCTAGAATCTTTTTCTCTTTAATTACTATTAATAATTGAAATTAATTAATCAGAAAAAAAGCAGAAGTTATTTTGATTTAGCATTCTGGAAGAAATCATAGAACTAATTTGAATAGATTAGATTTAGTGGCTAACATTAGCACATTCTTGGAAAACTAATTAAATTTAAAATAAAAAGTCTTACATATTAAAATTGTCATTAAAAAATCAAATTTGTTTATTATTTTGACCAAGTTTGTGTTATCCGGAAAGGTAGCGTTTTTATCCTCTGCGCCAAAATGTATTGCATAATCTTTGCTATTTGTTTGTCTGGCATTGTCAAAAATAACTGAGAACTCCGATTGATCTGAATTTTTTTCCAAGTTTTTGCCCGAACATATTGGGACCAAAGCAAAGCACAGAACCAAAACTGCCAAACTCTCTTTGTTCATACTTTCTACATTAAAGTTTCATCATATTCAATATATATCTAAAAAAAAATTAAAAACTTAGTCTTTTTACTCGAGCCAAATTGTATCCTAGTTTTTCTTTATCCACTATCAAGATCTTTTTGATAAACAAAACTTGTTATTCCATTAATTGATTTTTTAATAGTTTTGTTTTATTGTTTTAAGAATCCATTTGTGATATTAATCTATTAGCGCAATATTAAAAGATAGTTAAAACAAGTGAAGAGTTGAGATGAGTTAATGAAAAATAAAAAAAAATTTTATTTTTTTTTTAAATTTCGATTAGGCTAAATCGGCAATGTGCATGAGAATTTTTCTTGTGCAAATCTGACAAAAATTTTCCTATTTAAATGACATTTTTAAACCAAAATTTAATTATTTTTCATGATCATATTTTTTATTTGGAAAAATCGATTAATGATAAGATAGAGAAGCTCAAGAAACTGAAATCAACGCTACTAGAAATGATAGTTATAACGTCATTAAGACATGCAAGGCTTTTTTAGTTACTTGATTAAAATCATCATTTTTGGTTTTGTACTCGAGAGTTAATTATTTTTTTTTGTCTAAAACATTTTCGCAGCAGTGAATAGAAAAGTTGCTTGGAATCGGAAACTTGATCACATTCATTTGGTTAATGAAGATAAACTCATTACAGTGTCAGTAAATTGATATAAAGCATATTTAAGCTCGGTGTCGGACTTTTTAAACATTAGCAAATTGGAACATATTTTTTGTTGGTAAGTTAATTGATTTTGCTAGGCTTAAAATGTTCAGGAAAAGAAAATTTTAATTTCTATTCAGATGAAAAGTTAACTTTTAAAATAAATAAATGAAAAAGAAAATCTGCCAATCTGCTGAAATATAAAATTGATTAGATAAGTATTTTTTAATTATAAAACCATCCAGTTATTAACACTTAATGAACTTTTACAAAAAAAAATTTATTAAATAAAACGAAAAAAATATTTTATTCAAAGAAATCCAAGTTTATAATTTGAAAACTTTGTATTGATTTAAAATTATCTTTTTGTATGCATCTGCCAAAATTCTCACTTGTGATTCTAAAAACAGAGGAAATGATTATTATTTTCATTTATACTAAATTTTGTTTTTTTAATTTCAAACGAGTCGCAGAGGAGACTCAATTGTTTTTCATTTTGCTGTAAAATTTTTAATTAAAATGCTAATAAGTTTATTTAGCTGACTGATATACATTAGGATATTAAGTGAACATAGAAAAGTAAAGTTTTGTATATTTTTCTTAAAATCCTATTTAAAAAGGTAATGAAGCAATTAAGAAACACCCAATTGTCCGATATTCCAGCATAACTAATTTTGAAAAAAAAAAATAATTAATTAATTATTTAAACTATTAAATTTTATTAAAAAGCATGCATCACAAATCATTTTTGTGGCAAACAAATATTTTAATTTTGAAGATAAAAATTAGTCGTATAATTTATAACCAAAAGACTGGTTGGGCTCAAAAAATATTATTTTTAGCTGAGTTGTTCAAAAGTTACAAGTCAAAGATTTAAAGAAAAATTTATAGTCTTTGACTTTAATTTGGAACTTTTAGACAAATCTATTTTCAAGTCTATGATCACTTTGAGTAATTCATGAACCATACTGTCATTGATCCATCGGTTAACAAAAAAGCTTTATCAATGTAATGCCAAATGAGAAAAAATATTAAAAAAAAAAACAAAAAAAATCCTGTAAAAATTTATTTATTTTTATTTTATTAATTTATTTTTTAAAAAAAGCTTTAATTAATTTTTTTGCTTATTTTAAGATTGTGTATTTTATTTTATAGATATTTTTGAAGAGAAAAGTTTTTATTTGCTTATTTTGAATTGAATCATTGATAGCTGAAGTCTAATGAGAGCTTCGAGATTAAGTTCTGAGTTTTAAAATAAAAGACTTGATTATTCCAAACTGCTTTTAATATTTTTTATTAGAAAAAAGAAAAGTGTTTGTTTTATTTGAGCTACTCTCGCTTATCTGTGACTTATTTTAATTTAATGAAACCACTTGCATTCGATGTAAATTACTCTAAATTAAATATTAAAATAATTTTAAACCATTTTTTTTGTTGTTGAAAATATTGATTTTCAAAATAAAGTAAATTTGTGAAATAGAAAAAATTCACTAAGGACAAGATAAATGATTGCATTGTTATAAAAGATTAAAAAGGGACTTTGAGTATTAGTAAGTCAGCGTGATATCAAAAATGTACGTACTAAATTACTAAAAATTTATTTTGATCAACTTCAACTAATAATTTTGACGTTTAAAAAAATTTTTTTTAAGCAACCTTTTTTATGTTTATTTCGTTTGGCATTACATTAAAAGAGCTTTTTGGTGACCGATGGATCAATGAAACGCTCATGCCCCTGTTTAAAAATTAATTTATATTCATATCATATACATATCAAATTTTTAAATTTCTTTCTCATTAACTTAAAATAATTGCAAAAAAAATGCACTACCTAATGACTGTAAATTAAAAATTTGTAAAAGTCTAAAAAAAATTTTTAATCTTAATTTTGAAATTAATAATTGTAAATATTGACTTAAAGAATGCTAGCTAAAAAAAGCTCACAGAGTAATCGTAAAAGAATAATAAAATTTGTTAAAACAAATTTTAATTTAGACTTTTTTTTGAAAAGTTCAGTTGGCATTATACAGTCCTGATGCGATAACTAAATTTTACGTAAAATCAATCTGTTAAATTTACGAAATTTTACGTGAAAAGAATTTTAAGACTGTTCAAGAGATTTTTAGGTATATTTTATAGCCAAACTTTGATTAAACTTTGAAATCTGTTTCTTGAAAATGATCAGGATATGTCATTTTAAAATTTTTAAAATAATAAAATAGCCAAAAGCCCCATTTTTGGTGTTTCCTTCCTCACTGACCTGATATCATTTAATTAATTAATTATTGTGATTTTCAAATTGGATTTCTAAATGGATAAGATAAATTTTAAAATTTTTATATCAAGAAATAAAGCCAAGTAGATTTAAATTTATAATTTTTTTAATTATTCAAGTTGAAAAATAAATTGGACCAAAAAATTTAATGATAAAAAAATAAAAAAAGCATTAGTTTTGTTGCATTTCTTTCTGGTATGTATTAATGAAACACATTTTTGACTTGTTCAATAATCTCCTCTTTCTCAAGTCAATTATTATTTTATTTTCCAATTTTTAAATATTTTTAATATCGCATATTACGCATTCGAATTCATTTAATTTTTTCAATGTTATTCTTCATAACTTAAATTTTGAGTCATTTCATTGAAATTTTCTAAAAATTAAATAAACTTCAATTCTAGCAAACATTAATCATTAACTTAAATGTTATTAAAAATCAATCATTTTTATCGTAAATTAGTTTTAATCTAACAAAATCAAATTCTATGATTAATTTAAACTCCCCATGATATTAATTTAAGTGTAAGAACTTTAATTTTGATAGAATAAATAATACTCAGAAAAAATTCAGAAATCTGAAATTCAGAAAAAATCTTTATGAAAAAAGATAAAATAATCAATTCCAATTACCAGTGAACTTTTATAAATAAATTATTAGAAATTCTTATTTTCCCGAGGAAAATTTGATATATAAAAAAACAAATATCTTAATCCTATCAAAATATTCTAATTATCAAGATAAAATGATTTTTTTGATTATTTTTCAAAGCCATTTTTCGAGTCGCAAAAATTCGAGGATTTAACAATTTTTTATATTTATCTCTATTTAAGAATTAAAATTTGAATTAAAATTGAAAAAAATAAAAACACAATTAAACTTCAATAAATTAATAGAAAAATATGAAAAGAGAAAAAATTAGAGTAAGAGAAGATATTAAAATAAAGGAGTTCAAATTGAATTTCCAAATGAGATTAATTTTAATTTTTAAAATTGCGTTGTTAAATTTAGTAAAATTGAACAAAAATAATTTCTTTTTTGAAAAGTTAAAAAAAATCTCTAACAAAATTCACAGATAATTTTTTTTCAAAAATAAATTTTTTAAGTGCAAATAAACGAGAATGGGGAAAAATCAGTTGACCCTAATAAATAATTATTTACCTGTAAAAATTAATTAGTTTATTGCAAAAAATGCTACCTAATAAATTATTATGTATAAATTGCTAATTTAATGTAAAAAAATACTAACTTTATTGTAAAAAAAATTCGATGAAAAATTATAAAATTTATTAATTTTGAAAAATTTACATTAACAATTTTATTGCCTTACTAATGCTTTAGCAGCATTGGCTTTTCGACCACGTTTAATTTAAATTTTATTCAAAATATTTATTATGCATTTTTTTAAAATTAATATTTTATTTTTCTATTCTTCACTATGTTAAGCTTTTCCATGAAAAACTTCTTTTTTTTCCTCTGACTAATTAGGAAATAAACCGCCGTCATAGAAGAGAGTTTCGCTACACTCATTACCAACACTTCTAAATGGCCTTCCCAAGTTGGCCCAGAGAGGATTCAGTTTAAACAAATAAAATAAAAAAATTAATTTTTTTTCTTGCATTACTTTTGATATCATCAACAATAATCAATAAAAACCATTTCATTGTTTTGGATCCTTAAAAATAGTATTTTTTTATTGATAGCAGAAAAATATACTTTAATTTCACGTAAAATAAATGTCTCATTTAATTTTTAAATGTTATCCAAAAAAAGACATTTAACTTATTAAATAAGCATTTGTAAATTAATTACATATTCCGTAAAATAAATCATAGTTTATCCAGGTGTCGCGTTCTAATGAAACTAAGTCAACTTATTCTAACAGGACAAACTTTAATATTAAATGAAATTCAAGCACTTTAACATTTTCTGATAGAAAACTTGAATGAATTTCAATAAATTGAAGCATGTCATCGGCATTTGTTACCATTTCATAAAATGCATCAAAATTACTTAATTAAAAATAAAAGCTAGATTAAACAAAGCGGAATTCACTGAGAAAGCTAACCAAAATTCTTCAAATTAATCCCATAAATATTATCGAATAAAATATAAATATATAAATAATTACTTGATCGATGAAAAGTGCTGTGATTAAATCTAATTTATTGGAAAATATTTAACTGCAATTTGATTCCATTTATGATTCTAAAAAGTTAACTACGGAGTTCAGAAATATTTTGACATTTTTGCCATCTTTATTTTTCCTAATTTAAGCGATTTAATTTTTTTCCAAGTAATTGTTTCATTTGAAATGCTGTACAAAAAATAATGGAAATTTAAATATTTAATTACGTTCTGAAAATTATCTTTAAATTAAAAGCATCCAAAGTATATCAAATTGACAATCTATTTTCTTAAAATTTTATTTACTCAAAATTTCTAATTGAAAATAACAAAAATCAAAACTGATTAAAATTGATTAAAATTGAATGTATGTAAACATACTTTCACAGCTTTTGTGAACTTTTACATTTTTCAGCTTAAATGTTAGAAACTTCAAATTTAATATTCTGATCAAAAAACAATTTGTTATTTTCAAATGCAAATATTCGAATTTTCTTTTCTCATTTTACCATGGATTTGGCTAAATTAGCTCTTTGATTAAACACTTATCTTTTAAATTTTTCAAGTTAGTCGTATAAATAAAACTTATTTTTAATTTTTTAAAAAATAAGTCAATTTTGAATGCTCCTGTTAAATCATTTTATTGATAAGCTAAATTGATTTTCTAAAGAAAACTTGAATTACTTTGAATAACAAATTGAAGTCGGATATCAAAAGATCAAAATATAAACTGTAATATTTTTTTTTTAAATAGAGAAAAATAATTTTTTTTCTTAACTACTTGAAATTTTATGTAAAGTTTATTCTCGTGTATAAGATTTTAAAATATTGCTTTTTATTCAACATTAATAACAACATTTTTTAATTGATTTAAATAAAAACTTTGACAGACACAAAAATTTGATTTTTTAGAATTTATAATCTGTTTTAGTGTAAAAATAAAATTATTTTAGTTTGAACGGGTGAATATAAAAGTTATAAATTTTAATTTCTGAATTAACTTAACTTGAATTATTTAAATTATTTATTGTTATTATTTTGATTAAATAAAGTAGAGGTTAATCATTTTGATGTTAATTTGATGATGAACCATAATTAGACAAACAATGTCTAGTATTTTTTTATGAAAAATTATCAAAATCATTATATTAATTAAAATTTAAAATTTTAAATTATCGTTTTGTTGTTAAAATTTGATCTGAAACTTCAATTTGCTCAATATAAAAACTAATAAAATTTTACTTTTTTTACCATTTTTCACTGTAAAAAAGTCTGAATTTACGAAAAGTAACAAATTTTTTTCTGTAGAAAAAAAATTAAAAAAATATCAAAATCTACAAAATTCAATGACAAACGCTGCTAAAATTTACGAAAAAATAAATAAATTTTACGTACTGTTACTGTTGACCATCATGTCAATTAAAATAAAAATTTTTTTTAAGCTTTTTAATAATTTACAAAATCATTAGATCTATTAAGTCACTTAAATCTGGATCCCTATAATCGTACTGGAAAGAATCAAATCTAAGCCCAAGACGTAAAAAATGTTCAAAGTTTAAGCTAGCTTAATAGCGGCCGATTTCGCTCACTTCGGTCCCTTGTAAGGTGCTTGAAAAGACCATAAAGCAGGCTATGATGTGTCACTTACTAGAAAACGACCTTATAACAAAAGCACAGCACGGTTTGGTCCCTAAAAAATCTTGCGAAACCAATCTACTTGAAACAATAGACATAATCAGTGAAGCTTTCAATCGAGGATTTTGAATCCCACCTTATCTTTCTAGATTTTTCAAAGGATTTTGACCTGGTCCCACACAAAGGTCTCTTAACCAAGTTAGAAGCTTACTGGTTTGAGGGTCAGCTACTTGACTGGATCAAAGCTTTTCTGTTGTACAGTGTTTAAAGTTAAGATTACGTTATTTTACGTAATTTTACGTCAGAAAATGTAAGCTTACGTAATATAAAATCATTTCTTGTATGTAATTAAAATGTTAATAATAAATTGAGGATAAATAGAGAATAAATAGTTGAGTTAGCCAAACAGGTGCCTGCGGACAAATCTTTAAATGAATGCTGGAGAAAAGCAGAAAGATGCCTAATTACAGAAAAGACAGGCAAACGAAGAAATAAATTGATTCTTAAAAAAATTAAAATTTTTAAAATAAAAGTATATAAAATAAAATTATATTTTAATTTATTATTCACAATTAATTTTTTTTCACTTTTCGAATAATTTTTAATTGCAAAAATTGTGTTTTTATTTTTAAAATCATCTTTTGGCAAAAGAAAAAAAAGAACTTAACTAATATTTACATAAATTTAGAAAATATGACAAAAAATTACATATTATTACATTAGATTGTGTAATTTTACCTAAAATGATGTAAAAAAATTAATAAAGTGTAATGTTATTTTTTCAAAAATTTTTTTATAAAATTCAAATATTTTTATTTATTTTCCACTTTTTCCTCTAAAATCCAATTTTTTTTTGCCGTAAGCGTTTTCGGCCAAACTTACTTAAACTGGTGTAATATTACGTAAGCTTGCATTTTCTGACGTAAAATTACGTAAAATAACGTAATCTTACCCATTATACAGTTTAACTTTAAACACTGTATAGAAAGCAAAGAGTGGTGATTGAAGAAAGCAAATATGACTGTAAAGAGTGGAGTACTCCAGGACTCGGACTTGGAGCCATTACTATTCGTCATATTCATCAAAGATATTCTGAAAATAATCTCTCACTTTTCTAAACTTTTCGCGGAAGATTGTAAGATAATCGCGGTAATAAGAAATATGTCAGATGAAGAACAACTGCAGGAAGATCTCGACAAGCTATGTAATTGGGCACAAGATTTGAAAATTTTATATAATTTGCTAAAATGTAACAAAAAACGGATGTAAAATAAAAAATGGAACAAAAGTTTAGTTTAATTTGCTATAAGAGTGGACAAGACATTTCCCAATTTTTTCAAAATTTAAAATCAGGCTGATCCTAGCTTTAAAATAAATAAAAATTATGAAATAAAGTTGAATTTTCGATAAGTTGTTAGTAAAAAATGTACGAAACCATCAAAAAAGATTTGCCAAAAGCTGAAGTTGTAAGGCGATTTACTGGTCTTGGATAGAGAAACGTTCTGTTTATCTTGGCAAGATGTTATAGAAAAAGATAAAACTTTCAAGAGAAAAAAAGGAAGTGGTAGACCTGATAAAATTGCGACGAAACTAAAGGTTGCTAAACTTTGAGCCTATTTCAATCATAAATCGGGTCAATATGTCTACCTTAGTTAAATGTTAGATAAATATATAAGGTATGTTACCAAAGAAGTGAGTCCAGGAACGTACCAAAAGAACGACCAGTCGATGATTTTTGCGGAAATTTGAAAGCTAAAGTTTATGAGGGTGATTTAAACAAAATTCCCACTTACCTGAGCAATATGGATCTAAAGGTTGTACAAGACCATGTCAAGACTGTTCGCTCTAGGCTCGATATCATACTTCGTCATGGAGTTCAATACCTTAACTGATATTTTTTTTTCAAAATAGGAGGACTCAGCTACAGTTTACAAAAAAAATTTTTGGCCTTTGTTAAATAAAAATTTTTGTTATAATAAAATTAATTTTGTGTCATTTTTTATTCTACACCCGTTATGCATGTTAGAAAATCAAACAAAAACACCAAAATCAGGATACCACCAAGCTTGTTTTTAAGTAACAAGTATTAAGTTAAGTCAATGACTTAAATTTTATTTATTTTTGTGACTTAGACTTAAAACTGTGACTTTTAAACAAGTCTGGATACCACCAATAACTTATGCAATGAAAAACTCAGACGGCACAAGACACGACTTGTCAGAAACTGAGTCAGAAAGAGACTCTGGAGTGCAGCTCACAAGGAACTCAAAATGCTGGACATGTGACACAGTCAGGACCTTACACTGTAGTTTAGTGAGACCTAACCTCGAATATGCAGTATCAGTTTGGAACCCGTATGATAAAGGGGATATTTAAATAATTGAAAAAGTCCAAAGAAGGGCCACAAATCTTGTAACAGAACTTTGGAGACTATCTTATGACGGAATTTTTCCACAGTCAAAAACAAAAAAAGAAAAAGAATGAATTTTGCAGAAAGTGTAATAAAGCAGCCACCATGGTATATCTATATACACTTGTAGTGGTAATGGTCACTGTTTAGCTTAATATTATTATTATTAAGCAGTTAAAAATTAAAAATGATCGTTTTGATCTTAATTTTGATCAGAAACTTAATGTAAATAGCACTAAATTTTTGATTTCTTTTTAATTGTATTAAATTATCAAATTTCAAAAACAAAAATATCCACTTTCGTAAATTAAATAAATAATAATTTAATCAAATTAAGAATCTAAAATAATTACCACTTTTTAGAAAATATGATAAAATAATGTTTTTTTTTGGTTTTAATTTTAAAATTTAACAAAAACTAAGAATACAATGGACAAAAATTCAAATATATAGCTTTTAGAAAATTGAGTAAAAAAACATGTTAGTTTAATAATTGTTTATGTTTTGAATAAAGATTGAAAATTTATCTTTTGTTTTTAATATAAAAAAGTTGCTAAAAAATAACACTTGAAGATTTTCACAAAATTATTATCAGTTGATCTTAATTAGAAGATATGATAACTATTTCATTATTTTTTAGTTTAATCAGGTTTGTGCTCAATTACAAATTTATTTGTTTAATTTAAAAAATCTATGATTAAAAATTTTCTAAAAATTATTAAATAAATTAATAAGTTTTTTTTTTGTTATTAAATTAACTAAATTTTTATTATTTACTAAATTTTTACTTTTTACTTACGGTTTTTTGCCATTTTTGACTGAAAAAAAGTGTGAATTTACGAAAAATTACGGAATTTTACGTTTTGAATATGTTTTGAAAAAAATTTGTTTTACAGAAAAATAACCTCTTTTTATCGAACAAAATTCAAAAATTCTTAAAAATTAAAAATGATAATATTTTCCCCTTTAACGATAAGCTTAAACGATGTTTTTAATTTCTTACGTAGAAAAAAAGTAATCAAGGTAATTTTACGTAAATTTTCGATTTTTTCATATTAATTTTGTAAGTTTTCTTTTTTCAATTTACGTTTGATTACCTTAATTACTTTTTAATTAATTTTTTTTACCCAAGTAACGAAAAACATCGTCTCAAATCAGTACTTTAACTAAAAAAAAAACCAAGGCTACTTCATTAAACATAATTTTTTAAAATTTATAAATAGAAATTTTAGACAGAATCGGATGCTTTATGTTTAATATTCTGATCTTGTTTAAAATTTGAAATGTAATAACTGTAATTTTAACTTCGGAAGAGGTATAATTAAATTCTTGCGTTTTATTATTCTGTTCAAATAAAGACGCCTTTTTCAATTCAAAATATCTTAATTATTTCCTTTAATTTTAGAATCCAAAATGGTAGCGGAAATATCTACTTTGTCCAATTCAATTTGATTATCTGCAGCAACAAAGAAGAATTTTTTAAATTTTCGTGTTTTGCATTAAAAAAAATAACATTTTTTTTAGAAAATAAAACTAAAAATCATAGTGTTTTTAAATTAGAAATAATAAGAACTTCTCTGACAATCCAACCTTAATTGTTAAAATTTAAATATAAAACGATCAAATTTTAGATAAAATAAGTTGAATTTAGATAAAAATTAATGCATGGTATTTCTCCATTTTGTAAAAATCATTAAGACTTATCTGTTTTTTTTTTGTTAACAAGGCTGGAGACACCATAAATTTAATTAATTTTTTTTTGATATTTAACTTAAATATAAGCATCACATACAATTCGAATAATGAAAAATTAAATCTGATTTTTGACTAACAATGAAGCTTAAATTGAAGATATCTACTGGCATGCATCCTAGAGTGTTTTTTAAGGAATTTTATTTAATTTCGAATTTAAATACATATTGAATTTAATTAACAAAATAAATTTTTTTTTTTTTAAATTAAGTCTCAATCTCAGTAGCCAGAAAACTGTTTTTTGATTCAAAATTTTTAGACAGTGTCTAAATAACTTGGGATTTCAATTTTTATTGATTTAACACATTAGTATGTTATATGGTTTTTATATAATGATTTTAATTAAAAACATTTTTATCTTTTTTTATAAAATTTATATTATCTAAATATTGCGTGCTTGAAAACAAAAATGTTGAATTAATATTCCAGAATTCTTTTCTAGATAGTTTAAAAAAAATTCGTATTTATAGTATATCTTTTTTCATTTATATTTTAGATAAATGAAATTAAAATCCGAAATCCAACACATTCAAATAAGAAATGTATCAAATTTAACCACTAGGGAAGCTATTTTCGAAAAAATTTATTAACATCTTTATGTGATAAGCTTTTGTTTCTAATTGTTGAAAATTTTAAATTGATTTATTTAATTTTCAGTAATGAAAATTTAAAATAAATAGATTTGAAGGGTTTGAAACATATTTTAAATTGTCACTAAAATTAAATTAATTTCAGGCTATCATTTATAACTTAAAAGTGGGCGAAAAAATAAACTAACAAAAAGCAGACTTGTCGAATGTTTAAAAATTTAAAAATCTGTATTAAAATTCTAAACCTTTATTTTTTAAATTACTCTTCATTTTTAATAATAAATTTAAACTTTTTTTTCAAATAAATAAAATTAAAAAAATTTTAGCAAAACTAAATCCTTTATCTAGCTTTTTGTGGATTAGCCAAAATTATAAAAGAAATTTAAATGCACATTAATGACAGCTTGGATAAAAAATTTCATTTTATCAAATATTCCTTACAAAAAAATGTTTAAATCATCATAAATGCCTTTTAATTTTTTTTGAAAAGAAAAAAAATCCATTTTTTTTTACTAAATTTTAATCTTAAAACATTAGAATAATTCCTCTTAAATAAAATAATTATTTAATAATTTTATTTATCTCATTTTACAAAAGCACGCATTCCATTTATAACAATATTTCTTCTCAAATTTCTACAATATGTAACCAATTATTGACCTAAAAGATTTTTTCAAAAATAATTTCTATTTAGAAAACTATTCGCCTAACAATCAGTTTAGTACCAAAAGACTTTTACCAAAGTATTTCATTTAATTAGATACTAGTCACCAGAGCCTTAAATCAAATGAATATAAAAAATACTGGGAAATTAGATAAAAAATTTGCTTTTAATTATTAAAAAAGGTGATAATCAAAATATTTCGTTTTTGATTCAATTTAGAATTCGAAGGGTTAATCAAAAATATATACGTTATTTATGATGCATAATTTTATAGTGCTTAAAATTTTTATTTTTAACCATTTTGTAAAGGTATCAAGTCTTTTTTTAAAGTATTTATTTTTCTTTCATAAATTAAATTATTCAATTACTTTAAAATTAAATGAGAATTCCAAAGAGACTTTTTGTTTCTAAGAGCTTAGCAGATAAAAGGAAAAAAATTAAATTAGCTAATTTTGTATAAATTTCGATACTGGGTAACATATTAAAAAATCTAACTCTGTCTTAATCCTTTCCTTGCTAATGTTAAATACGAAGATCTGATTTTATTTTATACAGACCAATAATAATTTTAGAAAAAATTATCAAATTCTAAAGGAAAAATTCTAAATTTAAAATTTTTATTTTTGAAATTTTTCAAAAAAAAATTTTTTTTTCTGCATTTGAAATTATGCTTAATCGAACATTTAAACACTGGAACTAGTTTTTTTTCAAAATCCTCATCGAATTATCACTCGGAAAAAAACAATAAAATAATATTTTGTTGTTGTTGAAGACTGATTTAATTTTAAATAAAGATCAGCCTGTCAGATCCAAAAAATTGATTATCCTCATTACTTTTTCTTTTTTTAAACTGGAATTTTAATCCGAAAAATTTATTAATTGTGAAATAATAAAAAAATCTCGAAAAAATTTAATTAAATATTTGTTTTTTATTTTTTATTTAGTAAAATTAATAAACAAAAAGTAAAAATTGAAAAGTCATATTCTTCGAAATTAAAATTTAAAAATTTTACAATAAACCGGTCATTGGAAAGAATTTTTTATTTTTATTTTGATAAGACTGCAAAAGCTACCAAATAATATTTTGGTGATTAAATAAATTTTTAAAATAAAACTTAAAATTCTGAATAATTTAATTTGAATTTCAAAGGTAAATGATAAAAAATTACGATCATTCCAAATCAAAAATATTAAATTCAATACTTAATAAGCTTTTATAAATAATTCAATAAAAAACCCAGTTATTTGAGCATCACAAAGTACAAATGCAAAAATGAATAATAGATCTTTGATTTTAATCGAAGAAAATTATATTTTTATCATAACAATTGTTAACTGCTTACTGATTTAATTTTTCTATATATTTTCTAATTTCTTTATTCTTAATAAATTAAAAATTTTTAATCCAAAAAAAATCCCAAAATTAAAACTTGTTTTAAATATTACTTAAAAATCTACTAGAATCTATAAAAGTAAAAATTTTGATTTTGGTTTTTATTAAATTAAAATGCTTGATTTAATTAGATTATGATTTTAGAATTTTTAAAGGGTTCCAAACTAAATGTCTAGCCTTTTAAATTGATGCATTAATAAATATTATTTAAAAGGATGGTTATTTTTAAATTTCCATGTAATCAAATTACAAATTTAAATTATTTTATAAAATTTAAAAAATTTGATCCTTTTTTTTGTGATTTAATAAACCACTTATCGAATTTCATAGTGAATCTTAATTTTTTTTAAATAAATCAAGTTTAAATTAAATTAAAATGGAACTACGATTATTTTTGTCTATTATTCTGGGTTGGAACTCTCAATTAGTTTTTCTAAATGTTCAAAAAAGGATTCAACATAGACTTCTAAAGATTACCCCAAATCAAAAGAATGATTAATATGATAGATGAAAAAAACTTTTTTACATTTGTTAAATTAAAGAACTTATTTAAACATTAAATTTTTAAAATTATAAAAATAATTTTGATATTATGCTTCTCTATTATTCCAAAAGATACGTCTTACTTTTGAGTAAGTGTTAACTTTTTATTTTCTAAAATATAGAGTTTTTAAAATTCATATTTATCAATTATGGGGAATGAAAAAATTAACTCGGTCTCTAATAATTATCAGCTGGGAATTAAACAAAAGAGCTCGTTATTATTAACTGACTCCAAGAAGTACGATTATGAGATGGTTTTTTAAGCATTGTCTAAAACTCGATGGATTTAAATTCAAATTTTTAATTGTATAAATTCTTAACAAACACAAATTATTTATAAGTATTTTTTTATTTTTATGTTTTTAATGACTCGAAGGGATGAATTTCATACATTCGATTGGAATGATTAAATTTGGAGAACAGAATTAAATTTATTGAAAATTAGAATGGTAAAAGGATGAAGGAAAAATACACAAGTAAAGTAACTCAAAAAAATCAAAGCAATAAAAGTAACTACGAAATTAAAATTTTTGAAAAGATTTTTCAAATAAATAAATCTATTTTGATTCATGTTATTTTTATCTTTTTCTTAAAAAAAAAATTTTTAACTCAGTAGATCAACTTTAATTTATTTTCCTTTTTTTTCAAAAAAAAATTACTGCTATAATTTATACAGAGCTCATCTCGAAAGACTCGCATTATTTATTACTACGACTGGTACTCTTAATAATAATTCATTAATACTCAAAATTTCTAATTACTTATTAAACATATACTTGGTCTAATTTGATGCTTCTTTATTTTTTAGCAGATTTTTAATCAACCAAAAATAAATCAGAAAATGGAACAATCTATTTTTGCTTTGTAATAAAAACTCTTTTAAATTCCATGTAGATTAAATAATTTACTAAGAAAAATAATTTTAAATAAAATGAAAAGCTGTATTACATATTGTAAATCTATAGATTCAAGATCATATTTAATTATTAATCAATTTTTTATTCAATTTGAATTGAAATTAAGGCGTACAAAACACTTTTCTTTTTACTTTATTCCTTTGAAAAAAATACTGTGGCGACAAGTTGAAGTAAAATTATAAGGACAAGGCAAACAGATCAGTTATTGGTAAAGAAAAGTTCCAAAGTAATGAGCAAATCACCCGCTTAAAATAAAAAATTACAGACAGTTGTTTTCCGTCCTCAAAAAAATTGGATTCCTTGGTCACTTAATATTTTTTTACGCAGTCTTGACTAAAAAAAAAAACAAAAAATTTAATCAACAGTCTTTTTTTAAACTGAGTAACTTGAACGACCGGACTCAAATTTTTTGCTTGACTTTACATCAGAAGATGCAACTTTTTTTAATCATTAAGGCCCGAAAAGTCTATAATCTTTTTTAAAATTAAATGAAAAAAAAATTTTTTTTTTGGTCATCTTTTATTTTATAATTTTATGCTACAAATAAAATAACATCAATAAATTAATTTAAACAGCTTAAAAATTACTGAATCTTGGAAAAAATAAGTACGATATAGAAAAAAATTTTAGAGCCCAAATTTTTTCTCCACAAGTTTCTAAAACTTCTATTTATTTAAGATAAAAACAAAGAGTTTTAAAGGCCACTTTTTGTCTTTTATTGTTCAATTTTATGTTATTGTGAAAATAAAAATAATTAATTAATTCGAATATTTTTAAATTTACTGAATCTAAAAACAAAATTAGTGAAAAAATCATGGGCTTTTATGCCAATATTTTTAAAATAATAAAATAATTAAAAAATTTCATATTACTTTCTTAATATTAAACAAGGGAAAAAAATTCGATTATTTTTTGTTGAGTTTAATTTAACTTTTAATTGTGAAAAAAAGTCTAAAAACTCTCGAGTCTTCTAGTGTTAAATTTGTCCAAAAAACTAAGAAAAAAATAATCAAAATTTACGCTTTAGAAAATCTTCATTTAAAACCATTGAGAGGTTTTATTTCTTCAACAAAAATAACAAAAAACTGAAGAGCATATTAGAAATAATCTTAAACAAATAAATGCCTCTTCAATATCTAGAAAAAAGTATAAAAATTTAAATTGATGTTAAGCAGTAAAAGTAGAAAAAGATTCTTATTTACGATAATGATAGTAGAAGTAGAATTCAACTCACTTGGAAATTACACAAACGTCAATAGCTTTGATTATGAGCTAGCGGAAAACTTCAAATTAAGTTGATGACTATTAGAATGCAAAAAAGTTAGCAAGCAATTGTCTAAAAACTTGAGAATAGAATAAAAAAATGTATTCAAATTTTAAATTTATTTTTACCTTTGCATTGACAAAAAAAAACCAAAATACTTAGCATTTATTTTGGAAAAAACACAACTAATTACTCAATCACATGTTGTATGAAAAATTTCCGATCCGATCAAAAAAAATTAAATATTTGATTGATTAAATTTTCGAAGAAAAAAAAAATTTAAATAGAAACACAAATATTTTTTCGATCGAAATCTTTAAATTAGTTCAAAATTTTGAAACAATTTTTGTTAATTAAAAAAATTAATTTAAAAAATTGCATAGCAAAAATTGTAACTATTCATTTTCTATCAGTCAAATGTTGCAGCAATTTTTCTCAAAACCTCCAGATAAATTTAAAGACATTTTTTATTTGGCAAACAAAATTAAAGCCTTTGAATCGGGTGAAATATGGAAAATTAATTCACAGAAAGAGCGCCTTAATCTCCTGAGTCAAAATTTACAAAAATTAGTAGTATTAAACAAAAAGCATGCTCATTGTTTTGTGCATGAATTTTCCATTAATTATTTTTTTCACGTCAAATTCCAATTGAAGACTTTTAAAAAATGGTAATACTTAGTTCTAATTTATGGTTTTTTAAATCACCCAGACCTAATCAAAAATACATTTTTAATAGTTAAAACAATTCTCTAATTTTGAATCCTTCTTTTTTTGTTCTTCAAAACAATCGGAGACCAAATTAAGCACTATACATTGCATTGATGTTTAGTTTTCTTTAGTTTAGGAATTTTTTATTTAGAAAAAAATAAAATAAGATTTAATTTGAACTTATTTTGGAAATGCTGGTTTAAAATGAAAATATACAAGAAATTAGACTGGAAGTACTTAGATTAGTAAGGGCCTTAGACATTATTTAAATTGCCAACTAATTGAATAGAGTTAGAAAAAAATCGATCAATAAATTTTGAAACACTCGTCCGCTTCTTTAGTTGAGCGTGATTTTGATAGCTTTGGAAACAAAATCTTTTTTTATTTTATTTGTTTTCTACTTAAATATAAGTGATTTAAATTGAAAAATATTTATTTGATTGACAGTGAATTAACAATTTAATGTAGCAATTTAATTCTTTTAAAAAAAATTTTCTCTCTAAACTTTTATTGAACGCAGCCGTTCTAAGACTTAAATCGATTAAGACTTTCAAGGTTTATTTTCCATAAATCATCTTGTTGAATCAAACCCTTCAACTTGGTCTGATTTAATTAATACTTTAAAAGCGAAAATGTCTCCTAGTCGAGGGCTCCAAGATAATCGAGTTGAAGAATTTCAATATTCTTGAAAATTAAGCTTATTCCATTAAGCTTTGTGCGACTTTGCCTTGGATAATGATAAACTTAATTAAATTTTTTAAATGTATTACTCAAAGTTCGCTTGATAAAATCGCATACAAAAATTTGAAGATTTTAAAAAATATTTATTGATTAATCAGATTATGTACAAATTTTTTCTTAATAAAATTTATCTTCCTCAGCATCAAGCTAAAATCTATAACAATAACAATCACTTGAAAATTTTTCCAATTTAAACTTCATGGAAATTAAAAAACAGAAAGAAACTATTAATCGAGACAAATGTGAATTTAAAGTTAGTTTATATAATGCTTAATTTGCTCACAAAGTTTGATCCTCCAAAAGTTAAATTTTCTTTATTTATTCGCAAAAATTCTAATTATTTAATTTTGTTTACACAAAGCAGCAGTGTTCATCCAACTATTCTAAATATGAAGAATATTTGTTACTTCTTAGCTGATTAAATGGAATAAAATGGTAACATTCCGTTCATTATTTAACAGTATCAAGTTAAAAGAAGCGGTTCGATGGAAACCAATCAACCTATTGAGAAGCTTAGTTTTTATTAAATCATTCATTATATAAATTCTGTATATCAAATATCTTACTTTTTAACTCAAGGTTTACATATACTATGTTAATTTTAAGTTATATTTTGTTTTGAATTGTTCAGTTTTTTTTGTTTTTTAATAAAAGAATTAATCCATTTTTGACAAAGCAATTTTCCATATTTGAGAATTTTTTTTTAAGTATAAAATTATTTTCTATAATTTAGAATATTTTCATATTATTTAAAATTAATTTAAATAAAAAAAAATTCAATTTTTATTTCAAAAATTAAAAATTAATCAAAATTAAATTTAAAAAAAACTTTTTTTTTAAAACGAAGTTTGCATTTGACAAAAAATCATTTTTATAATATTTGAAATACAGTGGTGATTTGACATGAGATTTGACTAAATTTTACGATTGTTTACATAAAATACCTTTATATCCTAAAAGTCAAAAATTAAAAATTTACAAAAATTTTTGAAAAATATCGTAATTTAACGATATTTTTGGTTAATTTTAGTAAAATGTTAAAATTGGTAAACTTTGATCATAATTTATTTATACAAAAACAAAAAAAAAATATTAAAATGTCAAATTGTAATAATAGTTCGAAATGTATTTTGTATAAAAATATTTTAACCAAAATTTACAAATTTTTGCATTTTTTACCCAAAAATATCTATTTTTTACGAAATTAGAAATAAATTAAATTTTCAAATGGGTATTGTGAATTTGAATAACAAATTAAACAAAAATTCTTCACTTTTTGATAAATTAAAATTATAGTTAATAAAAATTATTAGAAAAAATACTGCAACGTAGTGCAACATACTTTGTTGCACCTTTTTTACCTAGAATAATTTTTCTCATGTAAGAAATGACAAAAAAAACGAATCAATAAGATTTAAATAGATTATTGATTTGATTTCTTAAAAAATAAAGAAAATAAAAATTTTATTTTAGGTAAAAAAGATGCAACAAAGTATGTTGCACTATATTGCAATATTTTTTCTAATATTTTTTAATAACTTTAATTTTAATTTATTAAAAAATGAAGAATTTTTGTTTAATTTGTTTTGAAATTCACAAAACCTTCAAATGACATTATTACAATCTATTCAAAATGGCTTAAATATGGGTCTCGATTTATAAGAATTGAAAAACAGTACCTGCTCGAGCTTTTTTAAAAAAACATAAAAAACCACACATGTAAACACGTTCTCGCTTATCACTCAAAAGCCCGATATTTTTTATACCTCCAAAGACCGGCGGTGTCAAATTGACACCTTTTATAAAAACATGCAAAATAATCGACAAATTTTAGGTTTTTTAAAGTTAAAAAGACTAAATATGATAAAAAAAATATTTTATTCTGAATAAATTTAAAGTTCATAAAAATTTTCTTTCTTAGTGATAAATCTTCTCCATTCCTTAACTTTGTCCAAACAACTCCAATTTTTCTTGTCTTGTCAAGATTTTGGTCCACGTTTACCCTATTGATTGTATCATCGGTGTTTCTCAAGGCTTCAGGACAACTTTTCTTTAAAAAATTTAAAATTTTTGACTATTTTAAATTCAAATTATTTTATTTTTTTTATTTAAACAGTTTATAATCAATTTTGGCAAAATGTCAATAAAATTATGCAATAAATTCAAAAAGGTGTCAATTGACACCGTCGGTCCTTGGAGGTTTATGTTTTTTTTGCATGAAAATTAAATTTTTTTTTTCAAAATTTCAATTTTTGTTTTTGTTTTTGAAACCAAATAAATTTTGTGAAATAAAATTACCAAAAACTTTTTTCAAAAAAAAAATATTTAAAGATTTATACTCAAAAAGTGTCAAATTAACACCGCGGTCCTTTGAATGTTAATAATATATAAAATTCATCTTTTCGATATTGAAAGTTATTTTTTTTATTTTATTTTTTCAACTCGGCCATTTAGCTTTGACCTTTGGTAAAAAGACCCCTAGTCCTTGCAAGCTTTGATTTTAAGATTTTGATAATTATATACTGTCAAAAATATAATTTTTACAAGGATTAAGATGGTACATAAATATATTTTAATTGTGACCTTTAGATCAAAATTTCTTGCATATAAACTCCAATTTTTAACTTAATTTTAAAAAAGTCAAAAATTGATCCTCTTAAGGTTTTCCTGGGATAACTTTTTAATGGATAAAGGTGTCCAAACCAAATTTTTTGGACCAAGAGAAAATTTTTTGTCCTACATAAAAATTTTTGTATCATAATGACACATAAAAGACAGCTTCTTTTAGAGCGCATATTTGAAGGGAAAAATAAAATAAAAATATACGGTGCTTAAGAAATACAATGCAAATACCATTTTTTGCGTAATTTTGCGTATCATTTGGTAAGATTTTCGTAAAAAATATGTAATTTTATCAAATATATCGTAAAACTACGTAATTTTACGTAAAATTTTGGAAAATCCCATAAAATCCCTTAAGATTTAATTTTTAAAAAAAAACAATTGTGCAATTGGTTTAATTTTTTGTGTTTTTATTATAAAATGCATATATTTGATATTTTTTCATCTATTTAGATAAAAAAAACTAAATGTAATATTAAAAAAATAATAATTCAATTGATAAATAAAAATTTAAAAATAAGATAGAAAAAAAAAGTTAGATAAAAAATTTAAAGTTGGGCGGAGTAGATAAAATTTGCGATATGAATCTTTGTTTCCCAAAGTCAAACATTTGAAGGATGATAAATTAATTTTAATTTTCTTTAATTTTTATTATATATGCTTAAAAGCAAAGATTTATGTTGAGAGGGCTTTTGGATATTTTGGATTGTTGAAAGGGTAATACCAGACCAACTAGATCAGAGCAAATTATATTTCTAAATTTTGATTGTTAAATTTTTATATCAGTTTTGGGAATTAGGCATTCTATTAGATAGCTATTCCATTCAATTACTTCACCTAATCTAAAAGTTTTTCATAATAAATTATTTAAAAGTTAAAAAAAGAATATCAATATTTTTTTTTAATTTCCAAATAAAAATTAAACTCATTCTAGATTCTCTTAAGAGTTTAATTTCAATTATGAAGATGCTTGCAATATTAACTTAAAATGATTTTTTTATTTGAAACTGAAAAAAATATTTGAAGCATCGCACTTTTTCAATATTATTCAACATTGGATACATTTTGTAATTCAAACACAAAAAATTAAACCAATTTAAAAAAAAAAATATATATATATGTTTTTTAGAAAGTTTCCACTCTGTTCTGAATAATTTTTTCAAAGAAAGTAAAAAAAAATAACACAATTTTTCGATTTTTATTTGATTTTTAAGCAGTTTTTAAAATATCAAATTATCACTTTTATTGTATACAACTACATTTTTTTTCTTTTCATAAATTTACTCAATCGTTTAAAAAATTTTAATTCATTTAAAGTCATAAGTGTTTTAAGTTGAAAGATGATAAGATGAATGGAATTTTTTTTTTATTTAAAAAATGAGAAATTTGACATTTATTTTATCTTTTTTTATAACATAATTTTCGGATAATAAAAAAAATATGAAAATTTCAATTTATTTTTAAACTGATATTGAATTACCTTTTAAATTAAATTATATTTTTATTTAGATGATTCAAAATGCTGGAAAAAGGCCGAAAATTTATGAATTTTTTTGATTGAATTTATTGATTTTTTCATCTTTTTCTAGCATTTTAACGATTATAAAAATCAAATTTTTAAAAGTCATAGCTTTTCCAGTCAGCCAAAAGAAATCTTGTTTAGAATTTAATCTGAAGGTTTTAGAACAAGTCGAATTCGGGATTAAAAAAAATTAGTTATCGAGATTAAATTACCTTGCTTCAAACTAAATATTAGCCAAAAGTTAAGCAGGGTAAATATTATTTTGTAATAAAAATTAAAAATATTAATTTTCATCTATGCTAGACAGAAAAAATTATTTTTTATTTAATTTAATATTATTAATAGATATAATCTTTTTAAATTAGAATAGGATTCGAATTTCATAATCGATTTTTTCTTTCTATTTAAAAAAAATTTTGGAATAATCATTGTGTTATCTTATTTTTTGTTTAATTTCTTAATATTTCATTTTTAAATTTAAACTAAATGTGCATTTATAAAACACTTATTTATACTCAGAACTTGATATAAATTCGATTTCTCAATAATGTGATTTAAAATTTTCATTTTACTTATTTTTGTTTGGTTAATTAAAATTTCCAATTTAATCGATTTTTTTAGTCTTTAATATTAAAAATCTTTAATAATGACTTGGAAATGCATGAAAATAATTTAATAACGCCTCTTAATATACAAATTTTAATCACTTATTCTTTTATTTGATTTTGAAGAACTTTCAAAAAAATTTAAGAATACAGAAATAATTTTGTTAAGTTTTTTATTAAAAAAAATAATTTTGGCTTATCCTAAGATTGGTTTTGTCAAAATCTTATTATGTAAAAAATATTTTTTTTGTAGCATATTTAAAATAAATTATTTTTAAATTAGAGTTAAATCAAACCAAAAAATGAATTTAAGAAATTGCTGATCTTCATCTTTTGTCATATTGAAGTGAGAACTGGCTTTTTTGAAATTATCATTCTTATCTAATAAATTAGTTCAAATTATAAAACAAATTTTTTCCTTTTTCTATAACTTTCGCTTTCCTAGGAACATAACATTTATTTCTTACTTCATTTGATCTTCTAAGCAAAAGGAATTCAAAAGTTCATCTCTAATTTAAAATAAAAAAAAAATTTGCTTCATGAGCTTTCCATTTGACTTTTTTCATTTTCAAAAAAAATTTAAATACTATTTAATTCATATTTTGTTCAAAATAGAACAAATTTTTCTTTTGTGCTGAAAATTTTTTTAAAGAATATTAAAATTGTGTTGATAATACTTTGAATTGTAAAGAAAAGTTTTTGATTGTGGGAAATAAGTAGATTCAAAATTTAAAAGACAAATTATTTCATTTTTTAATCTTATTTACCTTTTTTATGGGAAAAAAAATAATCTAACGTAAAATTACGTAATTTTTTTATTTTTATTATTAAGTTTAAAAAAAAATTAAAAATTTGCTGAAATTTAACAAAATTGACAAAAAATCAATTTTTATTTGGCTTATATTATGACAATTCACGTAAATTACTCTTATAAAAAAATTCGGAAGATTATTATTTAGATTCTTTTTAAATATTTGAAAAGTTCAAAGTCTTTTTTTTTTTATAATAATAGTTATAATAATAAAGTTTATCAGATTTTTTATTTTTAATTTTATACAGTCTAATTTTTAGAAAAAAAAATTTTAAATGATTTTTTATATGCATTGAATTTTGGTTTTACTTCTAATTTCTGACATCTCATAGGTATATTTTTTGACTAAGTGACCGAGTATTTTAAACAGGCCTTTCTGTTTAAAATAACTGAATTTAATTTAATATTTATTTAGGTGATTATTTACTTTCTTCTGGAATGCTGCGCCCCCTCCGCATCTCTCCAGCTTTTAAGGACACTTTCAGAAAATCGTATTCAATATTATATTTTTTTCAATTAATTTTTTTCAACTCTTCAAAAAATTACTAGAAGCGTTTAATATATTTAAAAGAAATATATTTTATTTAATAAATGGTTTAATTCATTCATGTTTGGTCAAATTTTATAGGATGTGAATTATTAATTTGATTTTAAAAGCTAAATAATTACAATCATTATTTAATTATAAAATAAAAATTGAAGATAAAATTATTAATTAGAATCTAAAGCTCCTTCGAAAAAAAGTTAAATAAAATAAAAAAGGTTATTATATAGAAGAAAGTTAAAAAATAAATATATTTTTAATACCTAGTAACAGGTTAAACATGTTAAAATATTTTACGGTTTAAAAGGAAAAAAGAAGAATATAAAATATACTTACCAATTTAAGATAAATTAATCTCAAATTTTTTTTGTTCGTAATTTATTTTATTTTATTCCTAAAAATTCTGCTTGAGAGTAGATTTTTTTTATAATTTTAATTTCAAATTTTTTTTTAAAACCGATTCGAATTTGCGATTCCTAATTTTTTAATAACTATACCACAATAATGACTTAGTTTAAGAGGTGTTCTTCCAAGGTTGTTCCAAAGCATGACCTTTGATTAATTCTTTTTTTTTTGTTCCTTTCCCTTTTATTAGTTTTAATTTAAGGTTTTTTTTTAATTTTTTTTCAACTTTTTATTAAACACGAGAGATTGGAGTAATTAAGCTCTAATTTAATGGTTGATTGAACATGGAAAATTTTTTGATAGGATAGATTTAAAGGGTACCATTCAGAGTAGGAAAATTTTTTGCATCTTTTCTGAATAGTTTCTAAAATATGTTGGGTGAGCAATTGACTATTTGAGAACTCTTTTTTAAACAAAAAAATTTCAAAAAATTAATCAAATTAAATTGGCACTTTTTTAAATTAATTAACTACTATTAATCAATTTAATAATTTTAATAATTCGATTTTAAAGACAGTTACCATGTCTGATTAATTTATTTGAGAGGAAAAACTTATACTCCCAACCTCATCTTTTAGAATAACGAAATTACAACAATTTTTTGTACAAAAATAAAGGAATTTTATGTAAATACATTTGTGATTGAATAGTTTTAAAATTCCTTAATGATTGATCAATCCCCATCTTTTTGAATAAAAATTTTAATAACCAAATAAAGTGCTTTTAAAATTGATTTTTTTAATATAATTCAATTTACTTCTTTTAATTGATTGAAATAAGATTGACATTTTTCTGGTGTTAAATTCTTGTGAAATTTAAAAATATCTTTAATAGCATGAGGTTCATTATGAAGCCTGTTTTCTTTGAAAATTTTTTCATCTCGCTTAATATCATTTCAATTGGATTCAAGTCAGGAGAATTTGGAGGAGATTTGATCTAGTTTTTATGAACAATTTTTTAAGGAATTTATTTAAATTAAAAACTATCTTAAAATGGTTTTTTATTATAAATTTTATTTAATGATAAACAATTTTAACTGGTTCTTAATTTAAAAGACCAAGTTTCTTGGTACAAATTTCGAATCCAAAATTAATTTTATTCAAAATTAAATTAAATTAAATTAAAATTTTTAAAAATTAGGGGACCTTTAAAAATCTTTAGTTAGATGCATTTTGAATTACAGTCCAATTTTTACTACAGAATATTAGATAAAATTGAAAATTGATTTTTTTACCAATTTAAAATTAGTAATTTTGCGTCAATTAATGCAATTACCATATTCCCTCGTTCGATTATGCTGCACTACAAGCTAAGACATGCAATTAAATTTGAAATTAAAACATCAAATCTAAAATATTTCAGCAAATTAAAACATCAAATCTAAAATATTTCAGCATGGGTGAGATGTACTTTGGTGCATAGTCCAAAACCTTGTAGCTTAATTTATGGTGGGGCATAATCGAACGAGGGAATACGGTATAAGAAAAAATTGGAACAAAATTATTAAACAGTATTACAAAATTTTAAAAGAATTTATATATTTGTAAATTGTAAAAGAGCAAAAAATAGTCTCTTAACGCTTTTCTTCGAATTTTGTAGTTTTTAATATTTTTTTTCTTAAAAAAAAATTACCTAAATAAACTTTTTTACAATAAAAATTGTTAAAATGAAAAAGTTAAATTTTTAGTAAATTCATTAAAATGTTTTAGTCTTTTAATTGTCCAAGGTAATATCAGATGTGTGCTTTAAATCATTATCCAGGTTAATTTTAGAATTATTTTATTTTTTGCTTTTGGAATTATTTTCTTTAATAACCATTTATTACTGTAAAATATTGTAAATTCACGTAATTGAACGTAAATTTCCGTCGACCATTATTTAAAATTGAAAAAAAAATATGATAGGAATAAATTAAATTCTTGAAACTTTGTGAACTTAAAGATTATTATGTGCTGTGCATAAAATCATAGTTTGTTAAATTTTTCAATTGTTTCTATGACTAAGGATGCTCCTATTTAAATAGTTTTTAATTTTTAATTTTAATTAAAATAGTAATAAAAGTGACCACCAACTTAGATGCCTTTTTTATCTGTAAAAGAATCATTTTTATTTTTACATTGAAAATATATAAATTTTTTTAATTTTAAAATTTTCTCTTAGAAAAATTTGGCTTAGATATAAATATGCAAATTTAGACAAATTTCTTCTTCAAAAAAAAAAAAAATATTGAGAGATTAATGTATACTTTTTTTATTCTCAAAATATTGTAAACTTGAGTAAATTTTTGAGAGACTACCTAATTTCTATCAAAAGTTATGGTTTTAAAAAGCGAATTCTTGTTATTTCTCAATAATTTTCAACTTCAGTCATTTTTACAGTTTTTTAGAATTACTTTTGATCAATATAAGTCAAAAATAGAGAAAATGATTTTGAATAAGCTTGCATGATTTAAAAAATGATTTTATTATTTTTTAAATAAGGACAAACTATTTAAATAGGAGCATATGTATCAAAGGCTGCCTTAGTCACAGAAACAATTCAAAAATTTAACAAATTATGATTTTATGCACAACACATAATAATCTTTTAGTTCAAAAAGTTTCAAGAATTTGCTTTATTCCTAGCATATTTTTTTTTCAATTTGAATTTTATACAAAGAAACCCGTTAACTTGCCTGATAATAATTTTATCTTCAATTTTTATTTTATAATTGAATAAAGATTGTAATTATTTAGCTTATAAAATCAAATTAATAATTCACATTCTATAAAATTTGACCAAACATGAATGAATTAAACCATTTATTTAATAAAATATATTATAATTTCTTAAATATGACTAATAAATATCAAAAAAAAACCCGGTAATATTTCATAGCTAAAAAAATTTGAGTAATGGCATTTGATATCGCTGTAATTAATTGATAATAAAAAAGGTGAATTGAGTTAAATTTAACAGGTTATTAAAATATTTTTAAACGATCACGTTCACGACTATATATTTGTTTTAAGCTTAAAAAAGAAATAAATAAAAGATAATCTTTTAGCTAAATCCCAGGACCTAGAGTATTTTATTTAAATTTAAATTAACAGGAATCATCAAGTTCATATGAAAAGATATATAATACAGAAACATATCTATTAATGTTAACTTAATAACCTTTTGTTGTGAAACACAAATTAACTAGTTACATATAATTATTTAACACTATTTTTCATTAATAAATATTTAATCAGTATTTTTTTTTCTTACTAATTAATTTCAAAAATGACGGAAGGAGCTTTTTAACCGAATAAAAAGCGCATTTTTGTGATTTAAAATCTGGAACAAAATCAATAGCTAACTAATTTTCTATAGAAATTAAACAATTGTAAATTGTTAAATATACTTTCTAATTTAAACGAAAAGCAAAAATTAAATAAAATATTTTTTCAAAATATTAACAACCCTTTTTGAAAAGTTTTTTGTTCGTAAATCAACAGATATTGAGAGATCTCATCTTCAGCACTATCAACTGGAGCATCATTCAGATATGATCCTTAGATTTTTATTTTTAAATTTAAATTATTTCTGGTATTTGAAGGGTTTTGTTATCATTTAGAGAGCTGCTTGTAAATTTTTCTGGAAAGCATTACTTTTTACCTTTATCGAAGGTTCGAATTAACAAAAAAATATTTAACAGAGGCACAATGAAAATAAATAGTTTCTTTGGAATTTTCTCAATATCAGTTTCGCTGGATTTAGGATTTGAGTTTGCTTTTAACAAGAAAAAATAGCTAAAGGCATTTTATAATATTTTAATGATTCATTTTATAATGCTTTGGCTTAAAATAGTGGCTAAAAATAAAATATTTTTATCAATTAGCAAATTATGGATTCAACCAGTGCATTCAAAAAACTAAAAAGAAACGAGCATTTCTCCATTAATTTTAAATAATTTCTAAAATAATCAAAATATCTTGTTAATATTTGAATTTACCTGAAAAAATCGTTACTTTATACTAAAAATTTATTTGATATCTTTTTGATCTTGGTGCAAGACTTTGTTAAAGGTTTTTTTTTTCATGCAAATTCATAATTAAATGCTTGTAAGAAAAATACAAAAAATCGATAAAATAAAAAAAAAAATAATTTTTAAATAAAAAAAAAATTTAAATTAATTTCAATTTTTCTGACTTAACTATAGAAGCTGTTTTTTATTCCTAAGACATTGAAAAAAACGTGTTTATCATACCAAAAATTCCCAGTATCACTTGGCTTATATAATAAACTAGCATAATTATTTTTATTCATTTTTTTTTATTATATAATTTTTTTATTTGTTTAAAGTAAGTCTTTTAATCAAAATACCAATATTTAATATTTAAATAAAATTGAAAATTATTAAATTTTTTGATTATTTAAAATATTTGGTAAACTTTCAGTACTGGTACGAATTTCTGTCTTTACAAGGAATATCGAATATTACCAGAGATGATGAAAATTTGTGTAAAAATTAAAAATGTCAAAATACACTTTAAGATAATTTTTCATTAAAATCATTTTATATTACGAAATTATGGAGGAAAAAAAAATTCACTATAAATGGAAAATTTTTAGGAAAAAAAGTTTATTAAAATAAAATATTAACTAAATTATTGATCATTTTTATATCTTTTTAAATTATAAATACAAAAAATTTTTGTAATAAGAATTTAATATCAAAATATTTTATTTTTTAAGTTGTTAATTAGCAAACTTTAAATCTGAATTAACTTGTGAAAAAATTCACAATTTCTTTGGCTAAAAAAAAAGAAGTTTTTCAAAGTTATTCTTTGATTAAAAAAAAAATTTAAAGTAGCGTAATATTTGTTTACAATATTTATGTAAATATTTTATTTTTTAGCACATATATTTAGTGTATTAAAAAACAATAAATTTTAATACTGGATCTATAGTGAATTTTTTCCTTGAATTAATATGCAATTCAAATATTTTTTATCTTCAAAAGAAAATTCTATTAGACTAATTTTTTTAAAAGAACAGGATAAACAAGTTAGCCTACGCGTAAGAATCGTCGCCGAATTTTTCGAGACTTAGACTGTGCAAAAATCGATTAGATCTTTTGTTTAAAAAAATTTAATTAATTGTCAATTAATTTTTAAATTTCATTTTAGGGAAAATTAAAAAAATCTAAAATTAATTTTTTCGCAAATACATTTTTTTCATTAAAAATAATGGATAAATGCTTCAAAATTTATGGCATTTTTTCTTATTTAAAATTTTTCAATCTTCCTTTTTTTGTTTAAATGTATATTATAAATCAAATGTCAAAAAAATAAATGGTAAAATAACTTGTTTTTGAAGTTTTTGTAAGTAACTTTGAAAAATCATCAATTGTTTAGAAATAAAACTTCAATTTTCCATCTCAATTTTTTTCGAATAAAAAATGTTTTTAAATTCTGAAATTGAAAATTGAAATTTAAAAATCATGAAAATTAAGCTCTATTATGCTTTAGCCACATTCGGAAGTTTTTTATCCTTAAAACAAGACTTTTTCTTAATTAAATTCTAAATAATTTAGCTCAAAATATTTTTTGTTTTTGCGTTAAATTTTGCATGCTGGAAAATCGTTCAATTGAGGTAGGCTTTATTCGATTTCTGGTTTATTTAAGAAGCATTTCGCATGAAATGACATTAGGGAGACACAAAATAAATAAGTTAAAATGATGAATTTGAATTTTTTACAATTCAAAAATCCAAATTTCCATCCGATTAATTAAATTAACGGAAGCTGCATGTCATTTAAATTCCCTATAAGAAATTGTTTTTGACTGACTTGACAATGTTAATTCAACAATAGCTTTTTTCTAATCATTTTTTAGATCTGTATTAGAAGTTTCGAGTGATTTGAATTTTTTAAAATTATTTTAGCGATCAAATAGTTGATTTATTTCAAAAAAGAAAGGTTTTATTTATAAAGCGAAATCAACAAAAAGAAAAATCAGTTTTAATAGTTTTTAGCAATCAAGAAAATTCAATATTAAAAAAAATTAATAAAAGTAAAAATACTGATTGAATAAACGAATAATCTGCAATTTATTTTTTTTAATATTTTTAGTGACTTAGCTTATTAGGCGATTAAGGCATCAGTAATTTTGCTGTTAATCTTGATTTTTGAGTCAAAATTTAGCCAAAAATAACTAATATTTACGATTTATATTTTGATAAAAAATTATCAATCTTTACATTTGTCCAAATTAAATCGGATTTATTATTATATGGGTCTCCCACGTTATGTGACCTATAGGTCACGAAAAATGTGACCAATTCAATATCGCTCATTTGGTGACCAACAGTGGTCATTTATTTGTGACCTGTGCAATAGGTGACCAATATTTTAACAAATAATTTAAGTTGATTCAATAAGTGACCAAGAGGTTAATTATGTGACCAATTAACTCATTATGTGACCACGTACATCATTATGTGACCAATAAAATTATTTATGTGACCAATAATATTATTTATGTGACCAATAAAATTATTTATGTGACCACTTAATTTTTAAAGGGACCAGAAAATTTAGAAAATGTTTATTAATTTTTTTTGTTTCAATTTTTACTATTATTTAACCGTTTAAATTTTTTTCAATATTTTTAAGTTTTAAGTTCAAAAATCTAAAGTAATAAATATCTTAATTTTTATGTTTTCTACTTTTGTGTATCTTTATTCCTGCCTCACCATCCATATATTCTCCACATAATTCACATAAAATAGGATTCTTTTTGCCGCTTAATTTCTTCTTGATTACATCCTGAGTTTCTTTTGAACATTCAGGTATTTCGTTAGCCAATTTTTCATAAATTTGTGACTTGTTTTTAGCGCTAGCAGTAGCAATATTTAAATTGTCCATTTTGTCAATAACATCTAATTCAGACTCATCATCTGTGCCATCAATACCAACATCTAGTGGAATGGTCTTAGTAGTAGTACTAGAACTACAAGAAGCTTCAATTGTAACATCATTTAGATGATCAGCCACATTTTCATCATTAAAATCATCTTCATAATGTACATTTAGCGAGCCTGAAACAGAACCTGAATCAGAATTAGAACTTGAACTTTCGGATTCCGTATCGGAATAATCAGATGAAAATTCAACTTCTTCTTCCGGGTCACCATTTACTTCACGAATCAACTCCTCATACTCAGCACTTAAATTCGTTAATTAGTAATAATAATTAAAAGAAAAATAATTTTAATTTTTACCTTTGACCAGGTGAGTAAAATCGAGCAATTTCCTTTAATATCAAATTAAAACATTCTTTGCGATCACAGTTATTGTTGTACCGCCAAACAAACTCATCAATGTAAGATTGAATTTTCGAACGTTTGCAACCATGCATTTCCTTAAATTTATGCTTGCAAGCGTTCCACAAACTTTCAATCTTGTTGGTACACGTCCCAGTATTAGGGTCAACAAAGTTTAGACTGTGATTGACAGTCTGGTGTTTAAAATCTTTAAAATTTGATATTTTGTTGTAACTACTCCAACAATCAGAGTAGACAGTAGTTCCACGGTTACACTTTTCGTAAATAATGCTTAATAGTGTTAAGGCTTCTCTATCTTTTACGACTTGCAAATAACATTTTGGCAATTGATTATCAGTTTTTCGTTCAACAAGTCCAAAAACCCATACTTGTCCACGTCTAAGATCTTTTCCCTTCCAATGCTTTACTTTCGCGTAAAGCGACTCATCTATTTCCACAATCTTACCAAATCCTCCTAATACAATATTTTTTTTATCTAAACTTAACGTACAAATTTGCCGTAATTTTTCAAACAAACCAGCTACCATATTTTCACTAACATTGTCATCAAAATTCATTTTAATAATAGAACATGTTTTGACAATAGTCAGCTGAGCAGCCCAACATTTAATTAAACCTATAATAATATTTATTTTTTTTCTAAACAAAGAAAAAAATGAACCATCCCATATAGATTTATAGGTACCACACTTGTAGCCATTACAACGCCAACTCAAATGCTTATCAGATGATTTTTTTCCTCTTGTTCTGAATCTAAGTTCCATTTCTTTTTGAAACTTTGGACATTTAGTATTAGTACATACTTGTTTACCATACACTGCATCCAATTCACGCAACATATTAAATATTTTAAATTCTTCGGATTCTTTAATTTCTTTGTCCATTTTAAAATTTAACTTTTTTCCAAATAAACTTTTTTTGCAAATAAACAGCTTTTTTTCAAAATTGCAATTTCATTAAACATCTTTTTTCAAAATTGCAATTTCATTAAACAGTTTTTTTCAAAATTTCAAAAAATTATAATCTTTATTTGATAAACATGTAAAATTAATTGTCTGATTTATAAAATGTAATTCATTAGTTATTTTTTAGGTGACCGTTGTCCTTCATTAGGTGACCATTGTTCTTCATTAGGTGATCGTTGTTCTTCATTAGGTGACCGTTGTTCTTCATTAGGTGACCGTTGTTCTTCATTAGGTGACCGTTGTAATCATTTAGTGACCAAGTCCTATTTTATGTGACCATAAATTGGTCACCTATTGCACAGGTCACAAATAAATGACCACTGTTGGTCACCAAATGAGCGATATTGAATTGGTCACATTTTTCGTGACCTATAGGTCACATAACGTGGGAGACCCTATTATATAAATATCTAGTTGAAAAAAATAGCTAAATATTCTAAATTTTGATTTTAATTCATTTTTGAATTTGTTTAAAATATGGAAAATTTAATGAATTTTTACCCATAATTAAAAAAAGTCTGACGTATTAGATCATTGAATAAAAAAGCTATTTAAGTCAAGTTGAAGCCTAAATACTCTTGTCTGATGAGTTTAATACAATTAGTTACGAGTTAATTGCAAATGACATGCACATTAAATTAAGAATTTATTTTTGTTGCCAATAAAAATAAATTAATGAATAAAATAAATTAAATTTGACTTGTTTATGATATTTGTTTGTAAGTTGATTTTTTCTCAAATAAAAATGAATGACCAAAATTCGAAAATAAAAAGTCTAATGCATTTTAATTATATAAGACAGATTCAAAAGACCCAACTCAAACTTTAAATAATTTGTAAAATCAAGCATTTTAAATAAGACTTTTTATTTTCATAGTACCTTTTTTTTCTCTCTATTTCAGAATATCGTTTTTAACTTTCTTTTTATATTATTTTATTTTATCAAACTTTTAATTAATATTATTTATTTTATATAACTTTAATTTAATTTTTTAAATATTAAAATTCTGAAGGAGCATTAGTTCGGCACAGATAAAAAATAAATAAATAAATTTAAATCTTAATTTTTTTTTAAGTGACGTGGATTGAAAAACTAAATTTCGTTAAAATTAATTACACTTATTAAACTTTATAAAAAAATCATTTGATAATAATTATTTCATAAACTTTAAAATCATTTTGTAAGTAAGCTTGATTTTTGTTGGCAAAATATAAGCTTCTTGAATATTTATATATTAATAGTGGTGTAAATAAATATTTTAATTTACTATTGAACAATTTAATTAATTTTTAAATTTGAGTTTAAATTTAGCATTATTTTTTTCGATTTTTAAGGTTTAAAAAATGGGTTTTTTTATTTATGTCTGATTCATACATAAAATTTAATATCCTTTTCTATCTTCATAAATTTACCACAAATTTTGGCAGCCAACGAAGCTTCTTCATTTGCTTCTACCGGCGAAATAATTTTGATGTGAATTTAAATTTTATTTCAAATAACTATATTTTGCTAAAGCTTAATTTTAAATTCAACGCAAATAAAAATTTTGAAATTCCTAATTTGGAAATAATTATTTGGTTTCTAAATCGAATAAATATGGACTCTATATTTCTAGGCATCAATTATATTTTAAGAAGTCATTTTTATTTTATTAATGGTTTTTTTTATTGATATCAGATTTAAGTATCAAAAAAAAAGATAAATAAAATTTATTCTTTGAAATATTTTGAGCAATAATGTTTAATTAAAGGAAAAAAAATAAATATTAACAGTTAAAATTATTTTTTTTATTTTAAGAGCCCCTTTAGCAACTTGATTTAAATATTTTGTTTGTTTGTTGAATCTTCCTTTTTTTTGTTGGCTCGACAGGTTCGATATTTTCCTGGTTGTCAATTTAGCTTTTTGGTTATTGGGTTTTGGCCCCCTATTTTTCCGAATTCCGTAAATGCTATTTTTTAACATTTTTTTGATTAAGTTCATGAACAAATGAAAAATTCAAATCACAATTATTAATTTTAGATTAAAAAAAAGGTCTTTTAAAAAATTGTTTAATAATAAATTTCTAAGCTTTATTAAACATAATTTCTTTAATCTTTAATTTTATTGTTTTGTCTTTTTTTTTTTGACAGACATTCACGGTTCTCTGCCAGAAGTTTTTTTACAAAAAAAAAATTTTAAATAAAAAATTTTATTTTTATTACAATTTAATGCTTTATTTAATTAGTTAAAAAGAAAATTAAAATTATTTAAATGAAAACATTAGCTATTAAAAAAACTACTAAAATCAATCAATTGTTAATCAGGGTGTTATTGTTAATTTTTAGCTTTAATTTAATGAGCTTTTGAATACAGGAAAAATGAAAGTGAAAAATCAAGAATTCATGAAAATTTTCGAAATTTAGATTTAGATTTTTATTCAATTAAATAATGCTAAAAAAATTTACGTATTCATTTAGGTAAAATTAAGTAAAAATTTGTTGCTAAAATTTTACTTTAACAAAGGGAAAATTTAGTCGAACCCTTGTGTCAAATCACCACTGAAGATGGAATAATAAAATTGCGTTAAATTTCTGAGCTTTTAATAGAATAAGAAAAGTCGTAAGAAAATATTCCGTTTTTCTTATTTAATTTTTAAGCGATAAAAATTTTAAATCTTTATTTTTAATTTTTTAATTTATAAGCAGTTTTTTTAAGTAATTTTTGTCAATTAGCAAAGAAAGACCAGTTTCAAATATTCAAAATTGAAATATTTTTTTTCTAATTTTTTACCCTTTCAATAAATAGCAAGCTTAATAATTATATCATTTTATTGAAATTATTTCATAATAATTTCTTAAAGCCGAGAATCTTAAAGCCGAGATATCTAAAAGGGTTATTCAAAGCGGTAAATGGGATTTCACCCTATTTTGCTTAACACTTACCCAATTATCCTAGAATTAATCTCAGCCTTACTGCATTTTGCTATATATAACAATCAATCAATAAATAATTTGTTTAAAAAAAATAAAAAAAACGATATTGCCAAAATATAATTTTTTTCAAATTTCAAAAATTTTATTTTTATTTTTAAATCATAATGATAAGCAGGAATAAAAATGACGTTTTATACGGATTTTTTCCGTAATTTCAGTAAAAAATGGTAAAAAAGTTGATATTTAATATTTAATGACCATTCACATTCACAAATATGAAAGATTTGAATAAAACTATAAATATGATCTCATATGTTTAAGTGAATTTACCGAGTTTTGACGATCTAAAAAACATAAAATCCGAGTCTGAAAAAAAATGAAAAAGGTACCCTAAATGATTAATTCTAGTTAAGAAAGTATATTCTAAAAGACGGGTGCCAGGAGTTTAATCAGGAAAAAAAATTATAAATTTTGATCTTTTCTTTAAGAAGATATTTAACTTCAAATATTGGTCGAAATTGAATTAATTTTCAACTTTAGAGCTTGATATCTCAATGAAATTAATTTTTCTTTTCCTTTTATTTTTTCTTTATTAAATTTCGTACTTTTACTAACAAATATGGGTGACGGTTTGTTTTTTGAACGATTTTTAGTTAGAAAAATTGATTGTTATATTTTGAAAAATCGTTAAAAATGGTGAATTTAAAATTTAAAATTTTAAAATTTTAAATGCTGAGATAATTAAAAAAAGGCAATTTTTAGGAATTTTTAAAAATCTTTAGCAGAAAGTCGAGTTTTAATCCTTTGTGCATTTGACAGTGATACCAAAAACGTAAATAACCATTAAACTTGAATCTAATATTAAAAAAATATAATGAGTTAATTCAAATAATTTTTTTTCTTTTTAAAAAAACCTAGTGATAGTAGAGATCTTTTGAGAAATGTAAAAAAAAACAAACAAAATTTCATTATATCTAAAAAAGTGTTTCTTTGGAAAAAATAAAGTTTAAAACTAGTGTTGGGAATCGACTAGGTCGACTAGAGTCGACTAAATTTTTTTAGTCTACTCGACTCGACTTCAAAAAGATATTTTCTTTTAAATTTAATTTTTTTTACCTAAAAAATTTTTTTCGTTTTCTGCTTTTTTCTAATTATTTTATCTAATCAACTATCGAATTCTAATATTAATTATTTAACTAAATTGTTTTTTAAAATTTATATTGATCTTTTTCCATTGAGGATCACTCCAAGACCCTATTGCCGAGAAAAATTATACAACGACTTAGCTAAATCGACTTTGCAGTTTCTTTGTTATTAATGTAGAAAAATACAACTTAAAACTTTTCTTTTAAATTTAATTTTTGAAAAAATATTTTCGAGTCGACTGGAAAAAATTTGAGTCGACTCGAGTCGACCGGAAAAAAATATGCCCAACACTATTTAAAACATAAAATATTTGATTTAAAAATTTTCATATTTTAGTTATTTTAAAAAAGATGAAAAATTTCACTCTTTCTCTCTAAGATCAATTTTCGGCAAAAAGCTCACCAATTTATGCTCAAAATTTCAGACTTACTTCTATGGTAACCATGTCTAAAAGGGTTATGTGTTAATTAAAATAAATATTTTGATATTTTTTTTTCTCTTAAAGTTTGATTACGTCTAATAGGGTGAAAAAGTCTCGAATTAGTAATTCGGCAAAAACGATTTTAAAGGTCCTAAGTATTACTTAAGGTCTAACATATATCCAATTTTCGATTTTCGACATGTTCAAGTATATATGAGAATGTTTTCAGAATTTTAGGATATGCTCTTTATGATATATGAAATGGGGTTTTATTCTATTTAACCCATTTAACCGTACAAAACTATAAATATGCAGTGACGCTTTTTTTTAAATAATTAAAAATACATTTTCTCTGTCTCTCTATCATGAAATTTTCTCTTATTGAAAAAAAAGAATATCATGTTTATTTATAATAATAAAAACAAAAAAGAAAATTTTTAAAAGTAAGCTAAAAATATCACAAAATTAAGAAATCCATTTAAAAAAAAAAACAAGACAAAAAACGCAATCAACTTGGTTGGACCAGAAAATTGCTACTATAATTATTCAAAAAGTGGATTGATTGAACAACCACATTTTTGAAAGTGGTTCCAAAAAGTTTTTGTTACTCATTGTGGATCAATAGAGGGGCCTAAGGTATTGTGAATTTCAGGTACAAAATGACTAAAATTCTTCCTTTTTTAGCAAATTAAAATTAAATATAATAATATTTATTTAAAAAAATACTGCAATATAGTGCAACTTACTTTGTTTCACCTTCTTAATCTAAAATAATTTTTCTAAGGTTAAAATAGGACTATAAATAAAACATCAATAACATTAAAATTGAATAATGATTTAATTTACTAAAAATTAAGAAAATGAAGATTTTATTTTAGCTAAAAAAGGTGCAAAAATTCTTCCTTTTTTGGTAATATTTATTTAAAAATCTATTGCAGTATTTTTTTAAATAAATATTATTAGATTTAATTTTAATTTACCATAAAGGAAGAATTTTAGTTCATTTTGTACCTGAAATTCACAATACCGGGGCCTAATTTATTTATACTTGATGGTCACACTTCACACATAGATCCTGATTTAAAGAATTTTTTGTGTGATGATTGTGATGATTAAGCCTTCGTTTTACCTCTTTTATTAAATGTTCTTTTTCTGTTTTTTAAAGTTTATTTTGTTCAAAAGAAAAATTAAAAAAAAAAAAAAAAAACATTTAAAAAACCGCTTAATAAACTTATTGAAACATAAATAAAAAATTTCCTTAATGGGTTAAATGAGTAAAACAGGTTAAAATTCTTTATTTAGGGTTAAATTTTAGGGTAATTATATACAATTTTTGGTTTAATCGGGTTATCATTAGAAAATGGATGATTAAAAAAAAAATCGGGGAAATTGGGTGACTATTTTTTGAGTTTTAGAACAAAATGGTTGCGAAATTTACAATTAAAAAATAGACCACAGCAATCATCTTGACTAAAAAATAAAAAATTAAAAGACATTTTTGGAAAAAAGGACCGTAAACTCGGGTCTTATACTGCAGGGTTAAAAAACGAAAATTCATTCTTAATGAAGACATTTTACATGTGCTTCGAATTTTTTTCAAAAATAGTTTGAAGAACGGGCTAAAATTGAATTTTCTTTAATAATGTCTCATTAAATTTGCAAAAAATAATTTTTTTTTTCAAAAAAAAAGTCTAAAATGTATTTTCAAAATTTTGGATTTCATGTGTACCTTAAATTTGAATTTTCGAATTAAAAAGCGTCATTTAGTTCTAAAACTTTTCAATTTTTTTACAAAATTTATTTGGATTTTTTTAAGAAATTTTTTTCAATATGAATTCAACTCCGACAACTTCTGACCAAAATATAGGTTCTAGGCGCGGTTTTCAAATTATTTTAAAACAAAAATTGTGCTTTTTATGGCAAATAAAAAGAATTAAGAGACACGAATCGAAATTTCTAAAAAGAGGAGGAGAAAATCTGGGATTAAGAATAAGAAGACAATCGAAAGAGAGGCAGCTATGAGGTTGAAATGAATTTCTTTATTTTTCTAAGAATCGTTTGAATTTTTAAAACCGACTTTTCAGTTTTAATCCACGCATTTAATCCAAAAATCAATTTTTCTAATAGAAATAAATAATTTCTATTTTTTAGAGAAAATAAATTATTTTCTGGACATTTAATGATCCATTACAAAATAAAATTCAATTCTAGTCCGTCCTTTAAACTTTTTTTGAAAAAAATCCGAAATACATGTTAAATGACTGCATTTAAACATTTTTGTTTTTTAACCCCGCAATTGTATCTTCGAGTTTACGGTACATTCTTTTTATTTTTTAATTCAAAACACGATCAAAATTTTTTTTAATCAAAACTCTTAAATTCTTGAACAATTTCACTTAAATTTTTATAAGAAATCAAAAAAATATAATTCAATAACAGCCTATCTATTGTTTAATGAACTGTATCTACTATTTTTTATGTTCTACCATGTATTTTTGTGTTAAAATCAAGTGAGATTTTAATGGAATTGATACAGTCATTCTCGGTATAACGAACTACTTGGGCGGAAAATTCGGTATTCTTTATATCGAAATTCCCATATAAAATGATAGGGACAAAAAAAATTTTAAACCAAATTTTATTGATTAAAAAAACTAAAATAAAAATGCGAAAACAAATAAAAAGTTTATTTTTTTGTAAAAAATCGGTAACAGATGGTTGTTTGGTAAAGCTACTTTCAATTATAAAATTTTCAATATTAGACGACAAAATAGTAGAAATTGTCAAGTATTTATTTACTATTTTTTTTTATCAAGGTGTTAATTAACGGATATCATTTATTTATTTATTAAGTAAATTTTGATCGAGCCAAGCTCCTTCAGAAAAAAAAAAATAAAAAGCTTCCGTTAGTTATATATATTTTGAATACATGGTTTAGGGCTAATTACAGCTTGATATTCTTTTACTAGTCTAGTTACCAGATGTACTGAGTTTTTTAGACCACACCTGATATAGTTCTCACTGAGATCAAAAAGACGATTGTCTATCCTATGAGTTTTTAGTTTATCTAAGGCTAGATGCTGGAGTTGTTCTAGGGGAGTGTCCATTTCAGTTTTAAAATTGAACGAATAGCTGTATTTTGAATAATTTTAAGTTTCCTATTAGACTCATTTGAAAGTAGATTTAAGCATGAAAATGAGTGGTCAATGATTGATCCTATTAGGGTTTTATAAAGTGTACTTAGAGTGTACTGACTAAGTCCCCAACTTTTGTTTGATGATATTTTAATTAAGTTTAATCTTGAGTTACATTTCTCCTTTATTTCATCAATGTAGTTCTTAAAGGAAAGTTTATTGTCCAAAATTATACCTAAGAATTTAATTGTATTGGTACACGGGAGATTATGGTTAAATAAATTCAGTTTTAGGTTAAAATTTTTTTTGCTTTTAGAGAAAATTTTGTACGAGGATTTGGCCACTGATACATTCATCTTCCATTTTACTAGCCATAGTTCTAATTCCTTCAGATAATTATTTATTGAGGCTTGAATTACCTGGTTTTTTGTATATGAAGAAAGTTACAAGATCGTCTGCAAAGAGCAAAGAGTAACTGTGGTAAAATTTGTCCCTCTTCGGAATATCGTTAATATAAATACTGAAAAGTAAGGGGCTAATTACTGAACCCTGGGGAACACCAGCCTTGATATAAAACAATTTACTTAAGAGGCCATTCAGATTAACTTGAAATTGCCTAAGATGAAGAAATGAGATGATCCACTGTATTTTATATTTAGGAATATTTAACTTTATTAATTTGTAGATAAGCCCATCGTGCCATACAAGACCAAAAGCTTTGGAATATCAAGGAAGACACTACAAGCACTTTTTTTGAGCATAAAGCATTCACTGACTTTTTGAGTAAAAAAAAAGAACAAGTTATCGGCTGTTCTTCTGTTACTTGTTTCATTTTTTTAAATTAGTTATATAAAGGTTTTTTTCTTAAGAAAAGTATTACTCGGTTTTTTTTTTATTAGTTCGTTATATCGGGATTTCGTTATATGGGGGTTCGTTTTACGAAGGATCGACTGTATACTCCTGGGCAACTGGGGTTTAATGATTTGAAACGCCTTGAAAAAATTCAATTTCGAAAAGTTTTGATCTGAAAAAAATAATTTCTTTTGCTATTTCTAAATCTCATTAATAATTCATCAAGTAAATTAAAGGAAAAAAAATATTTTAGATAAAAAAAAATGAAAAATGATAGATTTCGATTATTCTAAAAACACATTTGAGTATTACTTGATACCAGTTTGTTTTGTAGTTGGTTTAGTTGGAAACACATTTGGATCAATATGCATATTATCTAACCAAAAATCTCGCCAACGAACTCCATTATTCATCCAAGCATCAATTGGTCTGTCAGACACATTTCTTCTAATTTCCCAAATACAGCGCTGGCTAGCTGTCTTCTCGGACCAGAGAGTTTTCCTAATAAACAACAGCCTATGCAAAGTCTACTTTATGATTCTAAGAAGCTCCATTCTAATATCATCAGTGCTCACATTTTTTTTGCCTCTCATTAGATTCATTAGCTTGTATCTGGGCAGCTTCCGCTTATCGACTTACTCCAATCTGGGCCAAATTTGCTCACGACTCAGCGTTGCCTACATTCTGTCAATTAGCTTATCGCTGAGCTGGCATGAGCTATGGACCAGTGGCCTTAAGAACGGCGATGACCCTCTGCTCGTAGCTGAACCAGACTACGAGTCCGATCTGGTTGAGACCACAACACGTCTAATGGTGCACCAAAACCTCAAGTGCCACAAAAATGTCATCTCATACAGCATCATCCACGCCATCAATCTAATCTACTTTTTCATTTTGTTTTCCATGTATTCAGGCTCAATTGTTTTGTCTTTTTTTTTGTATCTAAAAATGAATAGCGCCAAAAATGTGAAGGATTGGAACAGTCAAAAGCCAAAGAGCAAAAGCTGCTCGTTGCCGGTCAACCGGCCAACTTCCAGCTTGGATCATTTTAATAGGAAAACTTTTAGTCTAGGAGAAATTAGTGGACACTCGCTAAAATTTGTTTTTACAAAAAATATCCCAGTGCGTCCAAAAAAATTCACCATGTACATTTGCGTTGTCTCGGCTATATCGGCTGCATTTTGTTTGCCCTACGCTATCTTGGACTTGTCCTATTACAAAGATGCTCAGGTCAACTTTTCCCAAAATCACACCAACTCGAGCACAGAAACTTCATACTCGCTAAATCGGCTGCCTCTCTTGCTAATTATTGTTCCGCACTGCATCAAATTCTATCTGTTGTTTTTCTTCTATCCAAAGTTTCGGAGACAAATGGGAAATTTTCTCAAGCTTCGACTTTATGTTGACTTTCCCATGATGCGAAAACAATTTAAAGCTAGGCCGGTGCATGTGACTAATTCAAGTGGTTGTTGCAGAAAAAAAGTCAAATTTGTGGTCGTGAACCAGCTGAATTTTGGCAAAGATAATCAGCCAGTGTTTCAAAAATCGAGGAGAAAAAATTTAAAAAAAGACTCTCAAATTTACGCCGAGTTCAATGGAGGCAGAGGATGTGCTGGCAGCGAAAGCGAAAGCTCCTCCGTCATGGGATACAACATTTTCCCGAACATCAACCGACCCATGCTAAGCCTATGCAATACCGGAAATTACATAGAGGCTTACGATTTTGATTTAGTCAACTTGCCAATGGTTTTAAGTCCCGCCAAAAAAAAGATCTCATCTTCAAGCACTTTTGATTTTATTGATAAATCCAAATGTATTTCAAATAGCAATTCGTCGATCACAATTGAAAAATGGTAAAATAAATTTTATTGTCTTGAGTGATTTTTTGTTAATTTTAATATAAATAAATTTGACAAAAAATAAATTTTTAAATTTAAAAATGTTAGTTTTGATTGGAGTTGTTGGAAAAACAGCAAATAAATGATCAAAAATAAAGAAAATAATTTAAATGTCAACTTTTATTTTCAAAATTCAAATAAATTTTAAAATTTTCGAGAAAATAATAAAAAAATTTTTTTTCCTAAAATTTGCTATTTTTTTATAAAATTATTTATTCAAAATTTATTAGAAAGAGGGTCATTTAGCATAGATTTTTAAAAATTGTGACGAGAGATAATTGTATATAATTGTATCAATGAAAGTTAGTTTTATAAATAGATAAAGTTCATCAATATATACTTTCAGTATTTTTAAGACTCATGATATGTGACAGGAGGATTTTTTTCAATTTTGTGTGAATAAAAATTAACTTTCACTACTTTGGTGGTTGAATCAAGAGAACCATTTAAATAAATATAGAATCTTAAATAAAATTTTTGATAAAACCTTTTGGCGATCATTTAGTAGAGTGACAAAAAAAACTAAATAAAATGAAAAATAAATAAATTTACTAAAAAATTAAATATTAAAAAAATAATAAAAATTTTAAATACTAGCTTAAAAAATTTTAAATCAATTTTAATTGAAAATGCAAAATATGACATTTTTAGGCTCTGGGCAACATACAGTAATCCTGATGACTTTTTTTTTTTCTTTAACTTCCCAGCCATCTCTTTATCAAAAATAATTAAAAATATATTACCTTATGCATTTATTAAGTATTTAAGGCAGAGTTGTTCATCAAGTCTCAAGTCTCAAGTCAAGTCCAAGTCACGACTTGACTTGATTTTTTTAAATGGGTAAAAAGTCAAGTCACAACTTGACTTGACTTTTTTTTTTTCAAGGAAAAAGTTAAAAAGTAACTTGAGTTGATGTTTTGTCTGATTTTATTTTTACTAAATTATAGTTTATGTAAAAATTGAATTTAGATTTTTTATTCTCTAAAATCTTTTTAACGTTTACATTTTTAATTGAATCATTTTGTTAACCAAAAAATTATTAATTTATAAAATAATCTTTTGAAAAATATAAAAAAAATCGAGTCAAGTTAAGACTTGACTTTTTACTCATAAAAAAAGTCAAGTCAAGTTTAGACTTGACTTGAAAAATCTTAAAAAAGTCAAGTCAAGTTAAGACTTGACTTGACTTTATGGTCGAAAGACTTGAAAAATAGCGACTTGAGGAACAACTCTGAAGGTATATTTTAATAGCATTATAAGTGATGAAAATACATCACTGCTGTCAAGCCTGAATTAGTCCTTTATTTAGTTTATTAAATAATTATATTAGTAGTAGGAGTAGTAATAAGAACTGCAGTTAAGAATAAATTTACACTAACACCAAACGGCGTTTAGCTCAAGTTGAGCTGTGGCAGTCTTTCTACGCTTTCTCTTCACCATACCAAACACTTCTTTATCAATAATAATTTTCCGATTTGAAGCTATTGACTGTTCAGCATTCACCACATTTTGTGGCAAATCATTCCATCCATTCTTGACACAATTCTGTTCGTTAAAAAATTATACCTATATGAGCCGCGTTTACTAATTTCTCTAACAAGCTTCATGTTATGCTCTCTTCTAAGATTCATTTTCAAACTTTTTGCTAAGTTCACTCCATTCACCAAGTTGATTTTCTAATGGCCGTTGACTATTTTAAACATTTGAATTAAATCCCCTCTTGTTTTGCGCTCTTCCAAGTTCATTAGTTCTAGCGATTTAAGCCTATCTTCGTATGATTTCTTCCTTAAATATTTGACCAATTTCGTTGCACGTCTCTGAACTTTCTCAATCATTTTTATACTTGCTTTGGTTGAAGGATTCAACATACTAATGGCATATTCAAAATGAGGTCTGACAAGCTTATGTATAAAAGTCCAAGAGTCTCACTGTCCAGACACACGAATGAATTCCTAATTTGACCTAAAATTCTGTTAGCTTTTGCTGCCGCTGCTGAACATTGTTTGCTCCACTTAAGATCATTCGACACCAAAACACCGAGATCTTTTTCTGAAATATTGAAATAAAATATACTCTCTTCCTTTTGATGACAACTTGGTTATATTCTACATTTTTAACTAGAGAAGAACCAGTCGTTGATTAGTAAATAGATTTAGATTTACTTTGTAAACGATGATGGCCAAGAAAATCAACTCTTAAAAACCAAAAAACAAATAAATCATTTTAAATTTTACTTTAATTTGTTAATTAATTTTTATTTTTGTCAGGCAATAAAACCTTTCTATAATTCTGTAAATTCTAATAAAGTTAATTAGTGTATTTGATAAAATTATAAAAAAATTTAAAAAAATTGAAGAGGGTTTATTTTGCCAGTCCAAAATTATTAAATGGGCACTATATCATAATATAGAAAATCATAATAAAGACTGTCTATATAGATACACATAATATAGACGTGGACTATGATATCGAATTAATTTTGTAAACTATCTTTTCTATATGGAAACATGGTAAAATTTTTTAAAATTTTATTTCCATTTAAAAAAGTTATTAATTCATTAAATAATATAAAAATATGAATACAAAAATAAAAATTTTCATTTTAAATTAAAATAATAGAAATAATAGAGGCTGCATTCCCTCTGACTCAGTTTTTTATCAAAATTTCTATAATACTAGCCAGAAAAACTCTTAATTCTTCCTGTATAAGAACCTTTTCTTCAGTTTGACCACCTTATACTTATAAAAATTTTAAAAAGAATATAACAATAATCTAATTAGAATGTGTTCTACATTTTATTAGTCTCTGCATTATTCTGCATTATTTATGAGTCTATATAAATTTAAGTCTTTGTCTATTTAAAAATTTTTTTGATATACTCCCATTAAATGATTAGGTCATCAAATAAAAGTGTAAGTCAATTAGTTTTTTCATCAGAGAAATTAGATTAAAAGTGTCACTTCATTTAGTTTCTTTTGTTATCTCATTAAAAAAATTAAATTAAAAGAATTTTTTAATAATATAGAATTTTAGAATTTTTCATAGAATTTTTTTAAGGATTAGATATAAAAAAAATTTATCATTTTTTTAGAATAATAATCTCCTTTAATTTTTCGTTGACATAAAATTGAAAAGATATCAAAATTTTTCTTTAATCAACAAAAAACGACAATTTAAATTGTAAAAAAATTTATTTCAAGAGCTAATTAAACGTATAAACATTCAAAATTTGTTAGTTAAAAATAAATTTATAATAATTTAATCTTTAAATTTTTCTTTTAAAATTTTTAACACAATTTCAATGAAAAAAAATCTATGAAATTTTTTTTTTTTTAAATTTTTTCCATGAGTTTTTGTTAATTTTATTAATTTTCTATGCATTAGTTTTCGATGAATTGATACATTATCATATCGAATTTTCTTCTTTTTTGCAAGCCATTTTGTAAAAATTATTTAAAATATTTATCAGCAATTTTTTATCGAAGACCCGGCATTGTGAAATTTGGTACAAAAAACAAAAACAAAATATTAAAAATTCCAAAGCTTAAATTCTGAAGGACCAAAACATGTTCTGTAAATTGTAGCAACAGATACATCCTTTGTACCACCAATATACTGATTCTGCAAAACTCTGCAATAAATCTGCATAACTCAGAAAATAGTAAGTTTGGGATACTACATTAAATTAAAAATCCAATTCAACTTTAATGTGGTGGTACAAAGAATGTATCAGTTGCTACAATTTACAGAACATGTTTTGGTCCTTCAGAACCTAAGCTTTGGCACTTTTTATATTTTGTTTTTGATTTTTGTACCAAATTTCACAATGCCCAAGACCCTTTGTGTTAAATTTTTTTCTCAACCAAAAAATTATTTTAAATAAAAAAAATGAAAAATACAATGAAAAATTTTTTATTTTTTATAACTTTTTAATCATCAAAAGAAATTTTTTTATTAAATCCACCACCGCCTCCTCGCGAGCCAAATCCACCTCTTCCGCTGTTGAAGCCACCACGTCCACCTCCTCTAGGACCACCTCGGCCCCTGCCATTAAAGCCACCACCACCTCCTCGAGGACCACCGCGACCTCTTCCATTAAAGCCGCCACCACCACCTCCGCCGCCGCCGCCACTACTTCCTTCTTCCAGTTCTGGCAAATCATCGCCTGGACCCAATGGATTCATTTCCAACGAAGCTGTATTATACCATTTCTCCTGGATCACTTCATCATGTTTGCTCGGTATGTCGAACACTAGACACATGTGATCTTTGGAAAAAGTAATGTGTGACACAGCTCTATCTCCCTCTTCTTCTCCCAAAATTCTTTTTATAATACCAAATCCAAATGACTTTCCGCGGATTTCTTCATCTTTTTTTACCAGACAATAAGTGGTGTATCCCTCGCGTTGAGTCAACAGTGAAACTGGAGTGACTTTGTGAGCGCCGGTCAAGCACACCAGGGCGGCAGCCAGAGGTCTGATTGAGTCGTTTTTGTGCTTTTTGGCAAGATTTTCTGCCGAAGATCTAAACTGTTCCACCAATTCATCCGAGATTCCTTGGATTTCCTTCAGAGCTTTGTCCAACTTGGCATTGTCTACATGGGACACTCCATTCTCAGACTCGGAATGTGACCGCTTTTTATTGGATTTAATAACTAGTTCAGCATCTTCTTCATCCTCTTCTTCCTCTTGTCCATTCTCGGCCTGTTCAGCTGGCTCCTCTTTTGCTTCTTGGTCGCTTTCTGGTTGCACCTCTTGTTTGGCTGCTTTGTTCTTGGACTTCTTCTTTTTCTTTTTGGGGCTTTCTTCTACTGGCTCCTCGGGGGCTTGCTCTGGCTCCTCTTGTTCTTGTTGCTCATTCGCAACCTGTTCTTCTTCTTCTTCTTCTTCTCTCTTTTGCTTCTTGTTTTTTTTGCCCATTTTTTAAAAATATTTGCTTGTTTTTTTCTAAAAAGTTTGCACGAGGATTTTAAAAATTTAGGAAAATGGCTGTTTTGTGTAGAAAAATTTTATGAATGAATTTAAATTCATGTTTCAGCTTAATTTATAGAGAAATTTATTTTTTTTTTACATTAGACTGCATTCTATAAAGCTCAAAATACAAAACGTATTTCATTTTTTGATTCACGTTTTTTTTTGTTCAAAATACATTTTCTAGGTTTTAGTCTTAACTTTTTTTTTTTGTTATTTTCGTGTCAAAGTTTTCAAAACAAATTCTTATCTTAATATCAAAAAGCCTTTTTTATGATTTTTTTATAATTTTCAAAAATTTACAATTTTTTTGTTAAGCACTAGAATTAAAGAAATCAAAAAAAATTTTTATTATATTTTTTTTGTTCCGTTTGAGTTTTTTTTAAAGAAAAATGTAATTAATTTTAGATTTTGTTTTTTTTTATTTTCTATTGTTTTATTCAATTTGGTTATTTATCGAAAGAAAAAATTTTATTATTAAAAATTTTTGTACATTCTTCCTAACATTAAATAATCTATATAAACTGTATTTAGAAAAAAATTTTTCTAAAAAAATTATAAACTCTTTTAATCGATTTATTATTTTAAAAATATGCATCATTGATTTTTACTCTAGTTCAATTTTTAATTTGCCAAATGAAATACTTTAAATGTAAACGATTTTCTTATTTTTGTATTTTCAAAATGCAAATTTTTTAACAATTTTTTATTTTCCAATATTTTTACGAAATATTTCAGAAATTTTTCTAAATCATTTAATTTAAAAAAAAAAATAATCTGAAACATTGGGTTATGTATGGAACATTCACTCGTCAAGATTGTGAAAAAATAAGACTGTGTTTAAATCACCCAAATTTATAAAAAAGATAAAATTTTTTTTACTACTAATTAACTAAAATATACTGTGCATCCTTTTTCTTATGAAAAAAATTATCTTCACCTTTAAATTAGGGTTGTTAATCGAAATTTTTTATTTCGAAGTTTTTTCAAAATTATTTAACTTGAATTTTTTTTCCAAACCTTGAAAATCTTTTTTTTCTAATTGAGTAAAAAAACCTTCAAAATTTTTTTGTAAAGTTTGAAATAATTAAACCTTGAAGTTTCAAATTTTTTTATTGTGTAATTTATTAAATGTTTCTTCACTCGAATTTAAAGTTTAAAAAGCCCACTCCACGACTTGTTAATATTGTAAAGATAAAAATTTAATTTCGATTAAGGATTTTAAAAATTATATTTTCTTCTCGTATTTTATATCTTTTCCCTTTTTTTTGAACTGAGCAATATCCAAAATCTTAATTATTCAAGTAACATGACTTATTAAACATCATTATTAAACATAAAATGATGTATTAATATTTCTTTCTTTTTAATAAATTTATTAATATTCAAATTAGGCTATTAAATCGAATTTTTTAATTTTAAATTTAATTTTAATTTTTAATTTTTAATCGAATTTAATTTTTACTCTTAGAATAAATACAAAAATTAGAATAAAGTTTAATTTTTAATTTTTTATAATTTCGAATTTAACTCTACAATTTTTTAAGTTTATTGCAAAATAAATTCGAAATTATTCTAAGAATAAAATCAAAGTTTTGCGCTTACTCTTAGTTTAAAGTCAGACGTCAAGGTTTATTCTAAAAAAAATAAAAAAATTTTATAACATGGTTTCGACGGTATTAGTTCCGAATGGAATAAAACCAAATTTTGACATTGTTCCAAGAGTAATGGTCACGAGTTTACGGTATGATTTTTTTAATTGACTCGATTTTATTCAATAAAAAATAATTATTTAATAAAAATAAATCAAATCTGTAGAATTGTGTTTTGGGGTCATGTCCAGAATGTGATCAGTGATCAATGATCACATATTTCGTGATCAAAAAAGCCTCTGAATTGTGAAAAAATAAAAATGAATTTTTTTGGTGATCAAGAAATTTTTTAAAATATATTAAATTTTATTACCAATTTTCAAAAAAAAAATTACTAAATTATTCTTTGTTCTTTTTTGACATGTGCAATTTAACACCCTTTTCATTTTTCATAAATTCACCACAAATGCTACATTCTGCCGGTTTTGACTGTTTGCTTAAGCTTTTTTTGCAGCTAGTTTAGCTGCATCGGACGATTCTATTGGGACCAAAGCAATTTCTTTTACGATTTTTAAATTTTAATATATATTCCAAAGACTTATAGTTTATAGAAAAAAAAGTTGTAATGGAATAAGTGAGATATCTTTGAAATAGTGAGACAATTTAGGAAAAGCGGGATATTATGCGGAAAGCGAGATATCTAAGGAATAAATAGACAAAAATATTTAAAAACATTTATTTGACATATCATAACTTTTTTTTAAAATTTTTAGTAGATATTTTGGATTTGATTTTGATAATTTATTGAATTTTAATTAAAAGAAATATTCCTTTAGCTACCGGTTTCGACTGGATAATAATAGCGGTACAGATGACCAACTCGATGCAGTTACCTCTGTGTCAGATCGGAGCCGTTGCTTAAAAAGGTACAGGAAAAGGAGATGAGCGCCTCCCCATTACAGTGCACTCGCGCTAACGATTCGCTTTATTACGAATATCGCGTTACAGCGAATGATGTATAAGCCCCGATTTCCTCTCCATTCAAATCAATGGCTAACAAAATATCATATTACGAATATGAAATTATGAAAAATTCGCTACTGCGAATGGTAAATCAAAGCCCATTTTCATACTTAAATTATACATAACAACGTTAATTGTCACTTTCTTTAACGAATACAATCTTTTTTTAGCACATTCGTTATAATTTTTTTTTTATCAATGAAATTTTAATCTGTATGTGTCAACTCCTGAAAAATAATGACAAAATAAAAAGAAACCAACCAATCAAAAATTATTATATAAACTTTTGTTTGTTTAATAGTATATAAATAAATAAATAAAATAATAATAATAGTAAATTTTTATTGGTGTATTTTTATTGTTTCAAAAATGGAAAGTAAAAAAAGAAAGAGTCCTGAGATAAGCTTAAAGCTTTAGATAATAGAGGATTATAATAATAAAGCAACTCCAACTGAACTATCCCGCAAGTATGGATTAATTGAGCATATTCAATTCAATTGCATATCAATTGAGCATATTATGACTTCCGAATTGATTTCAAGAAGGTTAAATTTCAAAAAAGCAAATTGGTCATATTTTCAAGAAATTCTTAGTGTTCCGATTTTAAACCCAGATAGTGTTGACGACTATAATAATATAATCTCAAAAAAAATAATAAGTGCTGCCCATAAAAGTATCCCATTACAGTCAGGGAAAATATATAAAACTACCCTACCGCATGAAATTGTAAACTTAATAAAAGAACGCAGGAAAACCAGGAGGTATTTTCAAAGAACTCGTTCCCAATTAGCAAAGCAAAAATTCAACTTTTTAACCTCTCAGTTAAAAATCTCTTTAAAAAAATTTTGGGACAAAAATTGGTCTGACTTTATCGATAAAATGAGCAAGAATCCCTTATCCAGCAGGCCTTTCTGGAAAAAAATAAATAAATTCAGATCAAAAAAAAGTTCAAAACTAATCCCAACCTTTTTGGCAAATAATCAGGAACTAAGCACTGATAGTGAAAAAGGAAAATTCTTTGGAGAATTCTTGTCCTTAACTTTTAGTCCCAATTCTGATTTAATTAATAATAAAACAGACAGTGAGATAACTGATTTTAACTCGAATTTTTTTAAAAGCCACAAATCATTCATAATTAATGAACCTATAAGTCTAAAAGAGATCAATGTAGCTATCAGGAAATTAAAAGGAGAAGGGGCACCAGGACCTGACAAAATTCAAAATATCATGTTAAAAAATTTACCACGAACTTGTCTTCTTGATATTAAGGAACTCTTTAACCGAAGTATTCTTCAGGCTAGAATTCCCAAAGAATGGAAAACAGCTTTCATAACCATGATTCCTAAAAAATTCTCACCATTAAATGACCCAACTAACTATAGACCAATAAGCATGACAAGCTGTCTTGGTAAGCTCCTAGAGCGGATTATCTACATTAGAATATATAATCACCTAGAAAAGAATTCATTGTTAATTCAAGAGCAATCAAGCTTCAGAAAATATCGACGAACCGCCGACAATCTTATTTTCTTGATTCAAAAAATTGGGATCACTGTAAAATGACAACATTTTCACACCTCGATAGGAAAATGACAAATGTGTTAAAAAATTGTATTTTAACTTACCGAAAAAAAAGGAGGAGTTTTTTTTTTTATTATAACTAAGTAATAAAAAATTATCATTTCCCGGTTACTTAAAATAAATTATAATAAAATGTGTCTAATTATTTAACTAAAAATTATAAATTATTCCTAATTAATACTCGGAATAAGACTTAATATCAAAAACCACTCTCACAAATTCCCAATAATTACTCTAATTATCTTGTCAAAATGTACCAAATAATACTGATTATAAAATCTTTTAACCAAACTTCTTCTAAAAAAAAATTGAAAATTAGAAAAAACATGTCCAATAAACTTGAATATATTCCATCTAATAAAGGTGGACTAATGCTATATTAAAATGGTCATTTATACCAAAAATTAAAAAAATCCAATAAAGATGGAACGCAACCATGGAGATTTCTGAAAAGTATTTCAGAAATGTTTTTCAACGTTCTGGTTACGAAGCAAGTTATGAAAAAATGATCGAAAATTCAGCTACAATAAATGTTTTTGGCAACGAATTCAATATGTTCGCTTTAAGCTGTTTGTTTGTTAGACCAATATGTTGCTATTCAAATGAACCATGGGCCCAATGTTCAGATGTTCCTAAATATTCAACTTTTCCAATTTATCTGGCTTTACAAAACCAACATTTTACTCCGATTATGCCTAACTCTTTTTTTTTATATTTCTCCAACAAATGCCTTCCATCTAAACCATGTTAAATTTTCTTTTGGAAACTTACAATTTTATTAATTATAATTTTTTCTAATTGGTTATTTTTTTTATCAAATCAAATTAGTTATAATAAATTTTAATTTTAAATTAATCCCGTTGTCATTTTTCTTTTTTACACATCTCTTTGTTAAAAATCTTTCGGATTAATCAAAAGGTTGTCATTTTACAGTGTATTTTACAGTTTCTGAATCATTCAATAGAAAGAAAAAAGTCAATGCCTTATTTTTTGATATCTCAAAAGCTTTTGATAGGGTGTGGCATGACGGATTAATTTATAAACTAATTAAAATGAACTTGCCTGACTATCTTATCCACTGGATAAAATCA
>QEOQ01000690.1:626804-720913 GCA_010279815.1 Brachionus plicatilis | reverse complement strand
ATAAAAAATTTTTTTTATTTTTGTTCAAAATGTCAAAAACTTGTTCTGTAAATGAAACAAAGTGAAACAACAAGTGTTTCACTTTGTTTCATTTACAGAACAAGTTTTTGACATTTTGAACAAAAGTAAAAAATTTTTTTAGTTTTGTATTGGAAGTTTTGTATGAAATTTCACAATGTCTTAAGTCAAAGTCAAGTCACATGACTTGATTTTAAATTTTTAAAAAAAAAAAGTCATTTCAAAGACTTTGAAATAAAAATGGCCAACTTAATAACTACATGGAAATGCAAAAATTCATGTGGCCGCCTTTATAACTACATGGAACGGCAAAAGACTTTTTTTTAAAAAAAAATTCCAAGTCAAGTCATATAAATTGACTTGACTTAGACTTAATAACTTTTGCCTAAGTCTGTGTTATATTTAATAAAAAAAAACAAATCAGTCAAAACAATTGTTTACAACAAGAATGGTTCAGTTAAAAAGCCACTAGGAAGAAAGAAAGATTCTACGAATAAATCGAAAAAATAATTTTTTTTAAAATTTTTTTTAAAATTTTTTTATTCTCTTTTTTGTCTTAAATTTTTAAATTTAAATGCCGGGTCAATAATTAAAATTAAACTTTTTATTATATTTAATAATAAAAAGTTTAATTTTTATTATATTGCGCTACAAGATGGCATTTTGATGGTACCTTCAAGACTTGTCCGACTCATTTCCATCAGATATTGTCAATTCATTGTCTTTATCAAAATAGAATGTTTCCAGCAGCTTACATCTAAATTGATTATTTTAATTTACTAAAAAAAAGGAAAAAAATGATTTTATTTTGGGTAATAAAAGTATTTTTTTAAGTATATTTTATCAACTTTGATTTTAATTCATCAAAAAAGGAAGAATTTTTGTTCAATTTGTATTTGAATTTCACAATACCCTAGGCGAATTATAAAAAAATTACCAAATTTTCTATCAATGAAACACAAATTTCTTCTTGCTTAATGGTGGCCAATTTGGCAATTTCACAAAATTGTTTTTCATCACCGAAAAGCTCGTTGTTTAAAAGACACAAAAATTTCTCATCCTCAAAATATTTTCCAACTGGCAAAGCTTTCTTTTAAAAAAAAGAATGAGGCCAACATCAAGAGGTTTAGTCAAATAGTTACCAAGAAGTCTTTTTTTAAAATATTGTACGAATAAACATTTAAAACTTTAAAAATGGAATTTAAATTAAATTTGGCGCTCAAATTGACAAATTCATTTTTAAGCAAATTTCTGGCCACTTTTATCTCACAGGACTGGTAGTTTTTGTTATCGTGGACCGAAATGTCCAGACTTTTCATGTTAATGGTTTTTTTTTGAGTGTCAACTAAAAATAAAAGGCGATCTGTGTTGAACTTCATTTCTTTGTAATACTCTAAGTCGTTTAGACTTTTGAAAATTTTGCTCAACAAAGAACGAGCAGAAAGTGGCGCTTGGTCTATTGAGTAGATTCCGAGAATGTCCCAGCCGCCAACAAGCATATCGTGCACAAGCAATGCATGGTTGATTGCCCAGGACGCGTTGGCTTTATCACAACTTTCCTCGCTTTTGGGCGTTGGTATTACAAGGGTTATGTAGTCTTTGGACGAATCTATTGTTCCTATGAGAAGACCAGTTTTTGTCTCTTGTCCATTTTGAATGAGGTTGTTTAACAAATCGTTGGCTTTTCCGTCTAAAATAATTGTCTTTACCATAACTTTAGTTTTAAATTGACGTGTAAATTATGAAATTATTTTTTTTATTTAATTTCATATTTATTAAATTTGCATGTAATAAATAAGATTTCTATTTATTTGATATAATGTTAACAAAATTAAAATTAAGGCAAAATTTTTTTTTTTTTAAATAAAGAAATTAAATTTTATATCTATGAAAAAAAATTAGGGTGAATTTTGGTAATTTTTATTTAATTTAAATATTTGTCTTGGAGTCTAAATTATCTGATCAGTTCATTAATAAAATGGTGATAATTTCTTTATTTTTTTCACTACTAATAATTTATTTTAATTTTAGTCATTTTAATATTAACTTATTTATTCAAAAAAACAAAAAATTAAACAAAACCTTTCAAAAAATTAAAAAAAACGAGTTTCAATCGATCTTCGATTTTTGATTAACAACCCTAGTCACGACTCTACGGTTATACAAAGTTAAAATTGAAAAATTAATGACAGGTGTTTTATGTTTTGGTATTGAACAGTTCAGGATAGAAAGAAGAAATAGCAAGTTAAATGAAAAAAAACAATTTCAGGATTTTTATGTGCTATGAAAAAACTTTAAATTAATAAAATTTAATTAAAATTAAAATTTTGTGTTTTTTTAGCAGTTTTTTATAAAGTTTTTACACAATTTCTATGAAAAAAAATCCATTTTTAATGAAAAAAAAATGTCAAATTTAAAAATAAAACAGAATGCTCAATTCATTGAATTTTTTTCCATAGAATTATTGTTGCCTAGAATTTTTAGAAAATTTTAAATGGAATTAAAATTTGATTAGAATTCACCTCTGAATTTAAAAGAGAAATTAAAGAAAAATGACTCAAGAAATTTGAATTATAATTTAAACTTAATTGAACCAATGGCAAAATTAAAAAGTGGAGAAAATACTTTTGAATATTTTTACTCAAGATTAGTAAATTCTTTTGTGATCAAGAAATCAATGATGATGTTTTCAACGTTTAAGATTTCAATTTTCAATAAAATAGATTTAATTTATATAAATTTTGTTTCAAAATTTGAACTTTTTAACCTAAATACCTTGCTGTTTAATTTTTTCAAATACCTAATAGATCAATAACTCTATTCAATTTTTTTTTATAATTTTATGTATTTTAAATTTTTTTTCATTATATATTTTTATAATGAATTTAATAAATGAAGTGCTAATCAGTCTCATGAGGCACGGGCAATAGCCTGTGTTGATTAACCTTGAAATTGAAAATAATAGTCTCAGATAATTTTTCCTACTTAATAAATTGACAAAATATTTAAAATTCTCGAATAATCCACTAAATTTGAAAAAAAGCAATTTCAGCATTAACTTTTTTTTTATAATGAAACAACTTCAAATAAATAAAATTTAATCAAATTTTTTAAAACCATTTCTTTAAAAAAAAAATCTATCTTTTAAATAAAACCTAAAAATTTAAATTAATCTCAAATTTTTGTTCTTAAATTATTTATTTTTATTCCGAACAAAAAATCTTGCTTGAGAAAGGACTTTGTTCCATCTTATAAGATAAGTTTAGCCAATTTTAATTTCAATTTTTTAAATAATAGTTTAAATAAAGTGCTTGAAAATTGAATATTGATTTCCTGCTAATATTTAATAATGTTAAAATATTTCTTCAACTTTCTTGTTTCCTATTTCTTTCTTTAGTTAAGCTTACCACACTAATGACTTTTTATAAAGAGATGAACTTCCAAGGTTGTTCCGATATAAACCTTTGATTATCTAATTTTTTGTTCTTTTCCCTTTTTTTTTAGAAACAAATTTAAAATAAGTTAATAAGATTAGAATGCAAATAAATTTGAAGTGACGAGAGAATGGAGTAATTAAGCTATAAATTAGTGGTTCTCAGAATATGGACAATTATTTGATAGAACTTTAAAGGGTACCATTTGGAGTAGGCAAGTCTTTTGCATCTTTCCTGAATAGTATCTAGAATAAATTTGGTAAGCAATTGACTATTTAAGAGGTGGAAAGAAATTATTGAGTTTGTTCTAAGAGCGTTTCTTTTAGTTTACTCAATAACTTTACTATCAATTTAATTTATACTAGGCAAACCATTTCTTTTTAAACGATGTGAACAATGATTTGGGTTTTCAGAACATTTGTATTTGGAATCAAAATTTTTATTCTGAATGAAAAGTTTACTCTTATCTTATCTACATCATATTGGTAATGGCAAGGCCTACAGTTTAATTGCAAATTAGACAGGGACTGTGGTGTATTAATGGCCATAAGCCCATTACCTATGACTCGGTTAGAACCGCAATTTTTTTCAATTTAATTTTCACTTTAACCCCTTGCCTAAAAAGAAAAGAAAATCAAACCTTTCAATTAACATATACAGTTTCTATTACCTTAGTGTGATTTTTTTTATTTATCATTTAGTCTCATAGCATGAAAAAATTGAAAATAATATTTAAGTTAATAAGCTTTATTTTCTTGAATAATGGGTTCATTTAGTGTTTTTTTTTTATTTATTTAATTTTACATTTCTAAAATTTTTCTATATTGATGTTTTTTTTACAATTTGTCAAATTTAAATCTTTTTATTGTGCATGAGTCTATGAGGCTCAGAAGTTTAAATAAGTAAATAAATTAGGAATATTAATATTTAATTCAACTGAAGAAGGTGAAAATAAAAAATATAAAAATTTTTTTAAGTTTGCTTTAGGCTTTTTTTATTAATAAAGTTTTAAATTTTTGAACGAACTTCGGGATATAAATATTCCCTTTAACATTGACCCCTAAAAATTTTTATATTGTCTTAAGGAATTTATTTATTAGTTTTCTTAGTGAGCTGAAGTTATTTAAAAAAAAAATGAAAAAATCAAAATCAAAAGTAATTAGCTAGTTTTTTTTACTCTTGGATTTCTTTAATAATACGATAAGAAACGATTTTTGAATTTCAGTTATCTTTCATGTTAATTTCCTAAACATATCACATTGCCATTCTAATTTTAACTTATTTTTAAATTCTGAATACAATCAAAAATATCACACATATTTAATAATTAATTAACTGAATAGAAATATTATATCTTAATATCTTAAATGAAAGCAAAATATCTTTTAAATGCCTACAAACTACACCGAAATAAAAAGCGGTGAAGATTGTTTTTTTATTTTAAGTAAGTATCTTACTTCCTATCTTTTTCACATCATGTAAACCCACTGGGTAAAGTTAGACATATTTAAAGAAAAAAATCATTATCGATTTCTATGGGCTATCAATTAGAAAATAAATCAGCAGCTAAAAGGTTTAACTATAAGAAAGCAAACTGGCAATTATTCAGTGAGATTTTAAATTCTCAAATAGTGAATATCACTGAAAGTTCCCTCACAATAGACCAACTAAATGATAAAATTACAGAAAAAATTATTTCGGCTTCACATAAAAGCATTCCATATCTTTCTAAGAAAATCTACAAAACGAGTCTTCCACCGAACATTGTTAATTTGATCAAAGAACGTAGGAAAGTAAGAAGAAACTTCCAGAAAACTCGCTGTCAAAAGCTAAAGCAAAAATTTAATCAACTTACATCTGAGTTAAAGGCCTCTTTAAAAAAATTCTGGAATCAAAATTGGTTTGATTTTATTGAGAAGATGGGAAAAAACCCACTGACAAGTAGACCTTTTTGGAAAAAAATAAATAAATTTAGAACAAAAAAAGGATCAAATTTAATTCCTAATTTGATTTTAAATGAAAATGAATTCAAAACTAATGAAGAAAAGGGAAAATGCTTCGGAGAACTCTTATCTTCAATATTTAGTCCTAATTCTGATTTAATTGATTCTGAGAAAGATATCGAAATACTAAATTCTAACTCTGATTTCTTTAGAAATTATAACCAGTCTAATTTTAATGATCCAACTTGCTTAAATGAATTAATTATGACTTTAAAAAGATTAAAAAATGAAGCGGCATCAGGACTAGGGGTGGGAAACCGGTTCGAAGATGGAACCGATTTCCCACCCCTAATCAGGACCTGACCAAATTCATAATTTAATGTTAAAGAACTTACCTAGAAACTCATTAATAGAAATCATAGAACTTTTTAATTTATCTCTTCGAGAAGGTAGAGTCCCTAAAGCGTGGAAAACATCGAACATTACTATGATTCAGAAAAAAGCCTCTTCTTTACAAGATCCTTTAAATTATAGACCAATTAGTATAACGAGTTGTTAAGGAAAGCTACTGGAACGCATAGTATATTCAAGATTATACAATTTTTTGGAACAAAATTCACTCCTTATCCAGGAGCAATCTGGATTTAGGAAACACCGGCGAACAGCAGATAATCTTTTCTTTTTAATTCAAAAAATTGTGGAATCATTTAATAGAAAAAAAAGAGTTAGAGGCCTTTTTTTTGACATTTCTAAAGCCTTTGATAGGGTTTGGCATGAAGGTTTACTTTTTAAATTGATTAAAATAAATCCACCTCATTACTTGACTAACTGGATTAGATCCTTTTTAGACTTTAGGACATTTAAGGTAAATGTGAATGACCATCTGAGCGAAGAATATCAAATAACTGCTGGTGTTCCTCAAGGCTCAGTAATTAGTCCTCTTTTATTTAGTATATATATTACTGACATCCCCAAAAGAAACAAAACAAATAATGAATACTCTCTGCTTTTCGCAGATGATCTAGTTACATTCTTCATTTATAACAAAAAGGGGAACCTAGAAAATAAGATTAATAAATACCTCAACGAACGAGAACAATGGCTTATTAAATGGAAAATGAAGATATCAGTTGAAAAGTCGTGTTCAGTAGTCTTTTCCAGGTACAAAAAAGAGAGTGATAATCTAAACTTAAAAATTTATGGAAACAGAATAGTGAGCCAAAAAGAAATCAAATTTCTTGGTATTAAATTTGATTCTAAGTTAAATTTTAATATACTGGTAGACGAAATTAAAGAACGCTGCAATAATAGGCTAAATATTATTAAGATATTGTCAAACAAAAAATGGGGTCTTAATCAAAACACACTAGGAAATCTTTATAAATCCTTAGTCGGATCAATTTTAGATTATTCTTTTCCTTGCTTAAATTCATTTTCAGAAAATAATATCAAAAAACTGCAAGCAATTCAGAATACAGCAGTCAGATCTATTCTTAAGTTAAAATATGATACTCCCTCCAATATCGTGCATCATGAGGCTTTTAATAAACTAAAATTACTAACAGTCTCGAATCGGCTTTTTGAATTGAGTGAGAGATATGTTGGGACAGGACTGAGTCATTCTATTCCATTGGTTGAAAGACTGGTGAAGGAATACAAAGAAGGCTTCGAATCAAGATATATTGAATACCCAACTCCATTGTGTAATTGCTACCTTACTATTTCTTCTTTTTTTCCTGAAACTTGAACTATTTAAACATATGCAACATGTAACAATCTATTCCTATTTATGTCTTTTCAACTTTCATTTTTTTAGCTTATTTACTTTATTTCGATTCTTTTTTTTTATCTCATTTTATTAACTTTAATTTTATTTTTATTTTATTTTATTTTTATTTTATTTTTTTTTATTATTTTTTTTAACTTATTCTGAAGGAGCTCTAGCTCGGTACAGAAAACAAATAAATAAAATAATAAATAAATAAATAATTGTAAAAAAAAAATGTTTTGCAAAAAATAAATGTAAAAATTAAAAATTAACATTTTAAAGAAGATAAAAAAAAATTCTATTTCATTAATTTTGTCTTGTTTGATTTTACTTTTAATCCTTTTTTTTGTTGTCTTTTGTCTTGCTTTCCTAAAGTTTTAATTTTGTAAACACTTGTCATAAACCTCATCATGTTTCAATATATTTATTTTTAATTCCAAGTATTTTAACTCTTACAAACTCTATTCATTTTTTATCTTTATTTTTATTTTTTGATTTTATTTTACTTAACTTATAAATTTTTAATTTTTCTTAACTTAATTTTTATTTTTATTCTAAAGGAGCTTAAGCTCGGTACAGTTAACAAATAAATAAAATAAATAATGTTTTAAATATTTTGATTACCCCTAATATTGTGCACTTTTTAATAAAAATTTTTCAAAAAAATTAATCAAATTAAATTCGCACTAAATAAAATAAATTTCGACTGAAAAACACAGAAACTCCTTCCAACCTCGTATACAAATCTTATAACATGGCGAAGATTTTTGCTCCAATACAACCATTAAAAAACTGAAAAGTTTTGTCTATACATAGTTGTGAAATAAAGTTGTGAAAAAAATATCCAATTTAAAATTAAAATCGCATTTTTTTTCAAAAACCCAAAACATTTGGTTTATTAAAAATGCAATTTAAAAATTTATTTAGCACCAAAAAGTCTACATTATGTTTTGACTCAATAAAGTAGAGATATAAAAAGAAAATTTATTTTTGTTTTAAACCGGTTTGCATAAATAAAAAAAAAAAAAAGTCTTTTTTAGATAAAATTTCCAAGCAATGTCCAATATCCATGAAGGCGTAAGCTGTGACATTTGTTCGAAGAGCAACTTTGGTGGCAAGCGCTTCAAATGCCTAATTTGCTATGACTTTGACCAGTGCGAAACATGCCACGAACAATCCATGATCTCTGCACTGGCCTTGTCCAAACCGATAAATCCCACCCACAACCATGTAAACACACATCCAATGCAGTGCATTTTGACCAAAAACGACCTGGAGCTGTTCTACGGCCCGTCCACCACTGTCACTGACTATGGCGAGCACATTTCATTCACCTGTCCCTACTGTGCCAAAAACGGCTTCAGCGAGTCGAGCCTGTGCGACCACCTGAGCAGCACTCATCTAAACAACCCACAGAACGAGTCCCTGCCCACAGAGATCGTGTGTCCCATATGCGCTGCGCTGCCAAGCCGATGTGCCGGCGATCCCAACCATTTGACCGAGGACTTTCTGCATCATTTAAACCTGGAGCACGCCAGCACAAGAAGCCTGATAGACATTGGCTCAGATAACCTGGCTTCGGGATCTGTGGCAGCAGCAGCGGCGCTCAGATTCTCCAGAAGATTGAACTATGCCCAAAATGCCTCGTCCTCCAGCCGCGGCATCAGCATAGGACGCAACAACACCTTTAGATTTCAGTTTAACAACTCTTCATCAGGCACTAGCAGCGCATTGTCTTCGTTTATGCGCACTGCCGGCAGCGGCATAGACTCGTTTGTGAGCTCTGGCTCGACAGGCGCCTCCGATCCCATAGTCGAGCTGCTTTCTCAGCTGACAGGGGTCAGAAGGGCCAACAACGCTCATCCGGGCACTCTTACTCTGGGACAATTGACTCGGGAGCGCGAAAGTCTTCACCAGACAGGCGCTCGCCATCACCACATTTTTTCCGGCTCCAATGCTAGCAAAATTGCCCTTTCTGGCAAACTGGCGAGCGGCACAACACAACCACAAAGTGGGAGCCAAAGTCAACAAAATACCCAGCTTGTCAATCAGCTACTTGAGTTGCCAAGTTGTTTGCTGCAGCAGCCATTACCCGTCAATGCCAGAGATCCTAGATTTCTCTTATCCAAGTAATGTACATGTCAGAGTTGTTTAAAAGTCCCAAATAAAAGACCCTTAACTAGGCCTTAAACCCTCAATACTTGAAAATAACTTAATTTTGAATTCAAAGTAGTGTTGGGAACTGTACAAACGGCCATTAATGCGGCCAAAAATTTTTTAAACCGCGAACAAGACCGCCCAGACGGACGGCCACTTTGGCGGCCAGGCCGGCGGCCAAAAATTTGGACCGCTGAGTCGGCCGGCCAAAACATAGACGGACGGCTAAATGTACGGCCAAACTTAAAACGGACGGCTACTTTGGCGGCCAGGCCGGCGGCCAAAAATTTGGACCGCTGAGTTGGCCGGCCAAAACATAGACGGATGACAAAATTTGCGATCAAACCATATCAGCGAAAAAAATTTCCTTAAGAGGAAGAAAATTGGCAAAAATTTTTTTTAATAGAAAATGCCAAATATTTAAAAAAAAAATATTTTTTCTTGAAAAAGCTAAATTTTTGAATTTTTTTTTCTAGATTAAGGTTAAGAGATTTGAATGTAATATTTGAAATTTTTTCGTTTCTTTAAATTAAAAACTTAAAAGAACATCAAAAACTTTTTCCCACAAATTTTTTACCGCTGATTTTAAATGACCGCCAAAGTGGCCGTCAGTTTAAAGATTGACCGTACATTTTGCCGTCCGTTTATGTTTTGGCCGGCCAACTCAGCGGTTCAAATTTTTGGCTGCCGTCCTGGCCGCCAAAGTGGCCGTCCGTTTTAAGTTTGGCCGTACATTTGGCCGTCAGTCTATGTTTTGGCCGGCCAACAACGCGGTCCAAATTTTTGGCTGCCGACCTGGCCGCCAAAGTGGCCGCCTTATTTTGGCCGCGTTCGGACCGGCCAGGCTTGGCCGCCGCCCAACACTAATTCAAAGTCACTAAAATTAATGCCAAAGTCAGCACTTTAATTTAAAAAAAATTTAAGTCTTTTATTTGTTTTAAAAAAAAATTTAAGTCCCGACTTGACTTTAATTCTAGTGACTTGAACTTAAAAATTAAGTTGTTTTTAAGTATTCAGGGTTTAAGGCCTATTTAATGTCAAAAAATCAGGATTTGGATTTTTTTTTAAGTACACATAAAAGGAAAAAGTCTTTTGACAACCAAAAATTTGGTTTTCACACACAACAAAAAAATTCTAGATCAAAACTACTAAAATTTTTATAAAATCAATTTTATTTTAAAATACACACAAAAAAATTTCGAAAAAAAAATGAATTAAGAGTCGAATTTTATTATCTAATTTTGTCTAATTTTGGCGGTCTTCCTCTTTTACGTTTATTTTCTTTTGTATGCAATTCAACAATCTCTGCAATTAAATTGCGCAGTTGAATTAAATACTTTTTAATGACATGCATTTTCCTGCAAAATTGCAGAGTTTTTGCAGAGCCTTTTCTAATATTCAGCATGTTTTTTGCATTATTAAGCATTTTGCAGAGAGATTTAATCAAATACCATTTAAAAGTTATAAAAAAATTACTTTATGATCTGATTTTTTTGATCCTAAACTTCAAGATGTCTTTGTATCTGGTGTTGTATCATTAACAATTTCAACTAATTTTTTTGAAGGAGGTCTTCCTATTTTACGTTTACCTTCTTTGGCAATCAAAATTTCCAAAAATTGCTTCAAGTTCAAAATTTAGAATTTTTGGCATTTTTTTGAAATTTGAAATTTAACATAATATTTATAAAACAATTGTAAGAAATAAAATTCATGTACTTTTTTTTTAATTTTTTTTTACTTTTTTTTTTCATGTGAAACATTTTTTGTAAAAATTCTCAAAAAAAAAATTTCACAACCAAAAAAAAAATTTTTAGACGTTGTGTGTGAAAATCTGTTGTTTGGTTGTAATGAGCAGATTTTTGGTTGTCAAAATACTAGACCCCAAATAAAAGACTTAAATATTTTTTAAAATTAAAGTGCTTACTTTTGCATTAATTTTAGTTACTTTGACTTTAATTAGGCCTTAAACCCTGAATACTTAAAAACAACTTAATTTTTAAGTTTAAGTCACTAAAATTAAAGTCAAGTCCGGACTCAAATTTTTTTTCTAAGTAAAAATAAAAGGCTTAAATTTTGTTTAGATTAAATTCTTAATACTTAAAAATAATTTAACTATTAAGTCAAAGTCACTAAAATTAAAGTCCAGTAAAAATTCCGGACTTTAATTTAAAAAAAAATTTAAGTCTGGACTTTGACTTGACTTGAGACTTGTGCCTTTTGAACAATTCTGGTCCAAGTCTGAGAGCTGGTGAAAAAATTGAATTTTTTTGTTTAGATATGATTTCTGTTCAGGTGATAAACAAGAAAATCAAGGACAACAACAGCCCAGCTCTAATACAATAGTGATGAATGGCAAACAGGCAAATTTGATAAACGACATTATTCTGTCACTGGTTCGGCAGCAATTAAACCATGTGGAGCTAGAGGTGGAAAATGAAAAATTTGCAGACGATGTCAAGCAGCACCAAGTCCAGGTCTAAAAAGGAGTCCATAAGAAATTTATTTTATTGAGAAAAATTTTCTCATTTTACTTTGTTAAAGTAATTATTTAGGCAAACGCAATTAGTAAACTAGAGCGACCGGTCTTTAATTCCCTAAAAATTGTAGATTTTTATTTTAAGTGTTTCACAAACGAATCAAGTGAAGATATTTTTGGCACCTTAAATAAAGAGAGGTTTATTTAATTTTGTTTTTTAAATTTTTGAAATCATTCTTTTTTTCTTTTTTTTTTGAAAAGAGTAATTTTCTGAAAATTCTAATGAAAATTTCTATCAATTTGACTTAAAAACATATTTTTCTAATAAATGTTTTAAAAGACCATGAATGAAAATAACTTTGATTTGAAGAAGAAATTTTCTCATCATATAAATGAAGAATTCAGAAAATATTGTGTACCTGAAAAGACTCATTTATCTCTAAGATTTTTTGTACTTCACTTTTTTTAAATTTTAATCTTTAAATAGTAAGATAATATTTCTCTTCTCATCATGATATTTTGGTAAAATTTTTCAATCTGGAATATTTTTTTTGTTGCCCGCAATTTTCAAAATGAAATAATTTTTAGTTTCTTAAATTTGGATAATAAATGATCATGATCACAACTTTTTAATTAATTAAAATCTCAATAAGAATTAAAAAATTATATTTCTTCTTCTTTTTAAATTAAGTATTAAATGTTTAAAAATTTAATTTAAAAAAAATCTTTTTTGTTTTAATTGATTTTAAAGGAAAAATGTAATTTATTGTAAATTTTTATATTTTTGCATTTTTGAGAGAAGAAAAAAAAATCTCAAAATCAAAAAATCTAAAAAATTTTTAATCAAGAAAAGTAATAATAAATTCGCAATTAATTAAAAGGGATTTTCAAAAAATTATCCTTGGTTTTTACATTTAAATTTTTCTAAAACTCCATTTTAAGTAATTGCGAATTAAAAATGTAAAAATGTAAAAATATAAAAATGTACAATAAATTACATTTTGCCTTTTTAATTGATTCATCCAACATCGTTATTTAAAAACTTTAAAGACAATTTTAAAATCCACATTGAGTTATCAAAATTATGGCTCAAAAAAAACTCTTTAAACTCCTAATATTACAGCAAAACAAAGCTACATTTTGAATTTCAAAATCAAAGTTTTTGACTTATTAAAAATTTGGGACTGTGTAATAAACAACTATTCATATATTCGAATCAAGCAATTTTAATACAGTTATTTAATAAATTTTTTTTAGCTTTTATAAAAGCTAAATCATTGAGAAACTTTGTTTCAAAAAACAAAATTTATATTTATGATAAATTATAGTAAGTAAAGATTAATTAAAAAATTTCATTTTTTGGTGCTATTTTGCCTTTTTTGACAAGATCTTACTAAGATTTACATACAAAAATTTTAAATTTTGCATAAATTTACGAAAAATAACGTAATTTTTTTTTGGATAAGAAAAGTTGAAAAATTGAAATTATGAAATAAAAACAATTTATCAAAAAATACGAAAACCAAGAGCTTTTTTGGTCCTTTTAGAATTTACGTAATTTTGCGTTAATAAACGTAATTTAACACAATTGTGTAGCAATCTAATCTTTTCCGGACTTCAAAGTTTGAGAAAGTGAATTATTATAACTTTTCAAATTTTAAAGATCCCTAATAAAATTTTAAATATTTTTAGATAACTGGGTGTTCATTTTACTATCTAATATACTCGAATATAAATACTTGATTATCTTGTTTATAAATAAAAGGGTTAATTATAATGAAAAAGTAATGACTTTCTGAGATTTTTTTTCTTTTTGGACTTAAACGAAAATTTAATGATTGTCTAAAGAAAACTTCTTAAATATCTTACTTAAATTTTTTCATAGAATCTTTAATTCCTTAAAGAATTATTAATTTTATTGACTGGACAAAAGTAATCAAAAATTATGTGCTATTGTTAGTGATGAAATCGAATATTTATATTCGAACTGAAATTTGAATTAGTAGCTTTTAGAAAGAAAATTAGATTTAAATTAAATTTTTTGATGTAAATTTTTTTTAAAAATATACTTGAAAATTAATTTATTTTAAATAAAAAATTGAATATCTAAAATATTCGAATTAAAATTGGCAAAATGTTATTTATTGTACATTTTTATATTTTTACATTTTTGAGAGAAGAAAAAAAAATCTCAAAGTTAAAAAATCTAAAAAAATTTTCATTCAAGAAAAGTAATAATAAATTCGCAATTAATTAAAAGGGATTTTCAAAAAATTATCTTTTATTTTTCTAAAACTCCTTTTTAAGTAATTGCGAATTTATTATTACTTTTCTTGAATGATAATTTTTTTAGATTTTTTGATTTTTTCTTCTCTCAAAAATGTAAAATGTAAAAATAAATAAATAACATTTTGCCTTAAAATTTGAAAAATAAAATATTTGTATCAAAAACTGAATAAAATAAATAAGAGATTTAATGTTTGGAAACAAAATTTATAAAAAAATATTTAAAAAAAAAATCTAAATAATTCACACTAATCAACACAAATTTTTCTTCTATTTTGGTTCCATCCACCTAACCCGGCACGAGAAAATAGTTTTTTAGGTTAAACCGACACCGCTAGACTTCAAAAAACTAAATATTCAAATATCTGATATTTCAAATACTTTATAAAATTTCAAAATTTTTAAATCAATAGTTAATTTTATCTAAAATTCAAGTTTCTTGTAAAATTTAAGTTCAGTTCGAATTAGAATTGAGTAAGAATTTAAAAATAAGTTCTTTTCGAATTTGATTAATAAAATAAAAATAAACCAAATATAAATTTAAATAAATCTTAAATTCAAGATGTTATTCGGAAATGGTACTTTTTCAATAGTCATTTCGAATTCTGCATCTATTCAATTTTTGTTCAAATACTAATTCGATTTCATCACTAACTATTGCCAACTATTGTTGATTGCTATCTATAATCCTCATTTATATTTTTTGTTTAAAATTTTATATTTTGAATAAAACTTTTTCCAAAGCTAGTTCCGAATTTTGTAATTCTTTTATTCATTTATTTGTGGTACTTGGAAGCCAAGCTTCGTACAAATGATTTTAGAAACACCACTCACATCTTTATCATCAGCTAGTTTTTCATAAAGCTTTGGCACTGAGTGTAAGTACATTGACAAAATGGTAATAGAAAAGACAAGCGATCTTTGAAATGCATTGTTAAAAACTTAAAAACTTAAAATAACATGAAAATTTAAATTATTTAGTGTTGAAGTGATGCAAAGATAAAGTGAATGAAAATTAGCTAGAAAAATTGATTAAGATGAGCATTTCAAAACTATAATTTAATTTCTAATCATATCTTTTAAAACAATTTAAATAACTTTTTCGATTAATTTAAATTTTGTCCTCAAAATTACTTTTAAATTATCAAATAAAACATTCATTAAAATAGCAAATCAAAAACAGGATTTAATTGAATTTTAAAACAATTAAGTAAAATAAAATTTTTTTGATTAAAATTAAAATTTTTAGTTTTGGCGTACTTTTAAAATTGTTTGCATAATTTTGAAAGATAGACTACCCACTCATAAAAAAAATTAAATCAAAGAAAGAAACAAGGTCTTCATTTCATTAAAAAAAATTAAAAATTTCTTTAGGTCATTATCAAAAGTTTTTAACTTGGTCTTGGAAATTTTATTTTCTAAAATTGAAAAGACATTCTCTCTGAAAAATTGAATAAATTGTGGCTAGAAAAGCTAGAAAAATTAATCAAAAATCTACATATCGAAAGTTATAATAAAATTCTCATACAGTTTTGTGAGAATGTCATTTGGAAAATTATTAAGCTCAAAGATATTTAAAAAAGAAACTCATTTGAAATATTTTAAAATTGTTGAATTTTAAAATGAAATTTATAGCTCTATTCTGTTTGATCTCTATCGCTGTGTGCGAAAATCCACTCGGAGTAAGAGACTTAGTCATTTTTTTTAATTAATATTTAATTTTTTGGTACAAGTTCACCGAAGAGCAACTCAAAGTACTGGCCGATTTAGACTTCCAAAAGCTTCCAATTAGTCTTCAAAACAAAGCTGGAGAAAATAGTCATTGGTGTTGCACAAATGACCAGCCAGTGCAGCTTGTTCAGAGAACCAAAGTTGTTTCTGATATCCACACAGTTGCCACCAAAATCAAAACCGGATACACTTCATGCGGCTTCCAAGGCTGGTCAATGTGCTCGGTTTATTCAACCAGATACAAGTATTTCGACCATTTTATTTTATCTTAAAAATTAAATATTTTTTTTTATTTTTTAAGACAAGTCGCTGTTTATCGAATAGAAACTTATGAAGTGCCAGATGAGCAAGCTTGTGCAGGTATTTTGTCCATAGTCATTTGAAAAAAAATTTCACTTTTGACACTTTTAAAGATCATCATGTAAAATGCTGCAAAGATTATTTATTGGTTGCTGGCAACTGTTTCAGTAATTTATTTAACCATTTTTTTTCTATTAAGTCTAAATCATTAAACTTTTAGCTTTGGAGGCTATTTCATCGAACATGGACTTGATCGCACAATTGGTTAATTTGGGCTTGATCAGTGGAAAATAAATATTTGATTTTTTTTAATTTTAAAAATAAAAACTATTTAACAAAAAAATTTAATTACTTAAATTGAGATTTTTAATCTAAATTTTTAAAATAATTTTATTTTAGAAAGTTTAATGATTTGATTAATATGTGACCATGAAGTATTGAATTGTCCTACTAAAATATTCTACAATAAAATTCTATGAAACTAAAATTCAGCAAAAAAATCATAAAATTGTAAATTCATAAACAAAATTGATCCCAGCATTGATCGTTGGAATGAAAATAAAAAGGGTATTTTTAGCTTCTTTTGGCAAAAAAAAAGTCGGTCATTTCAAAATTATATTTTTTTTGATAAGTGGTGTCAAAAATTTCCAGTGTTCTAAACTGCTGAAAATATTTCTCTTAAATACCCGTTGAGTTTGTTTATTAATGGAGAGATTTTAGACCAAAAACCTTAATTTGTATCAACCTTTGGTTTATTTCTTTGACAAACGGGGCACCCTTTTATGATTTATACCGATTCCTTACGAGAGAAAATTTTGACTTAGTTGTGCCAGTTTATTTTGGTAAAATAATCGAAAAACTTCTAATTATTATTTTTTTAATAATAATATGAATATTCTGCATATTAATTCAATTTATTTAATGAAAAAATAATTTAAAGAAGAGATTTATCAAAACATTTATTTTCATCTATTATTCTTTAATTGTAAAATTTTATAAAATTTATTATTGAAAAAAAAATTCTCTAACAGACCTTGAGTGGAAATCATGTGATATCAGTTTCAATCAGAAAATTTAACTGCTTAATTTTCGGAAATATTTAAAATTATTTAAAAAAAAAAAGTGATTAAATTTGTATTTTTTGAATACTAAATTTTGTTTTGTTTCAATTTGGTAAAATGAAAATAAATTTATCAAGTCTAACCGGGTGCCATATTTTTTTTCATTGAACATTTCGCACCCATTTGGTTGATAACTTCAAAAATAGTCACCCAACTTCCACGAATTTTTTTAATCACCCTTTTAACTCCGGCGATTAATTATGTGAGGTCCAAAGGCATATCCCAAAATATCCTAATATCATGGCATATCCTTATATCCTAACATTCTGAAATATTCGAGACAACTTTTTTTTTCGCATATTCAAAATATGTTTTTTTTTGAAATTAGGTTTCTATAACTCAAAATTTATTTTGTTTTAAATATTTTTGTTAATATACTGGGTTTTTTTGATTGTATCAAAAATCAAAAAATACTCAAAATCATAATTTGTTTTATATTTTATCTTATTCATAAGTTTCATTATATATCTTTTGTTTAGTAAAATTTATTTGATTAAATAAATATTCATTTGAATTAATAAAAAAAGAATAATTTAAAAGTTGAAAATTTGAATAAGTGAAAAGTCAAATAAATTTTAAGTTTTTAAAAAATTGAAAAATTGAATAGTTGAATTAGTTTTAAAAAAGATTAATTGAAAAATTGAAAAATTGACTAGAAGATATTTAAGTTGTATAATACAAATTATTGTTCCATGAATGAAATAGTCTCATATATACTTGAACATTTGCTAAATTCAAAATTGTAAATGGGTTAGACCTTAAGAAATACTTGGGATCTTTAAAATCGCTTTTGCCGAATTACTAATTCGAGACTTTTTCACCTCATTAGACGTAATCAAACTTTAAGAGAAAAAAAATATTAAAATATTTATTTATCCCTCTTTTCGAGTTCAATGGAGCAGAACAATTTATTGAAAATTGTTTAAATTCCGATTAAATTATGATAACTTAACGAAATTTTAGAATATTTTAAATTTTAACAAAATTTGTTAATTAATGTTAAAAAAAAATTTTATACCAATATTCATTTTGAAAATGTTTTTAAATGTTTTATCTGAACCAAATTGCTTTACTTCCAAAAATTGCCCCCAACTTCACTTTCTCATCACTTTTTGATTTCAATTCAAAAATTAAACTTTGAATATTTGACTCTTTTATCAATACAATATTAATTTTGCATAATTGTTCAAATTTTAAATTAAATTGTGTATTTTATTAAAAAATTAAAAGAATTTTGATTTGAATTAAATTATTAAAAATAAATTTATTTAAAATAGAATTTTTTTGACTAAGGTGTTTTGAATAAAAAAATTTCTTGTTTTCGGTAAATTCTCCTCCATCTTACCTAAAATTTGTGTATATTTGAGAGACAGGGAGAGCAAAACATATAACAAAATTTTGACTTAATTAAAGAGAACATCAATTTTTAGTCGCTTGAATTAAAGTTCATAAAATAAAATAATTCTAATTAAATGTAAACAAATTTCTTAATCCAAAAAATTTTCAGGCCCATTTGATTACTAAGTTATCGAATATGATCTAAATTCGGCCTCATTTTAATTTTTTTTTATATTTTTAAATAATTTAAGTTTTTTCTCATTTTGATTTTTTATTATTTTATTATATCAGTAAAATTTTTTTAATCCAAAAATTTTAAATCTTTTACAGGCTATTAAATAACTTCTTCAACTTAAATTCACTTAAATACAATCTTTTTTTGAAAAAGTTCAATTAGAAACCGGTTTTTACAGTAAAATTGTGAAATATTTTAATTTTTTTAATCAATACTTTACTTTACTTTGAATTTTGTTTGAAAGGGGGTTAATTTTTTTGGGGTGACAAATTTATTTTTTTTGGGTGACAAAAAAACTATTTTAAGTGAACTATTAAATCCATTATGGACTGACAAAATAAACTTATTGTGGTGACAAAATAACTATTTCGACTTACAAAAATAGTTATTAAACATACTATTAAATATAAAATTACAAAGAAAATATAAAAAAAGTAAAAGATAGGGAAAAAAATGACTTAATTTGTCTTTTGCTTTTTCGTTGGCCTTCCTCGTTTTCTAGGTAAAACCACATTCAGTGCTTCGACTGCGACTGATGACTCAAGGCTTTTATTTTTGGTTGTTGTAAGCCATCGTTTTGGAGTGATCTGAGTATCGCTTTGGGAGTTGTAATTGACATGTTGAAATACCGCTTGATCTGCTCTTTGATTTCTATTGGTATACCTCTTCTTGAATTGTCCGTGTGCTCATGTTCTATATCGCTGATGTATAGAACTACTTCGTCGTCCGATGTTAGGTGGCAATAAGCCATTTTACTTTACTTAAATTTTTTTTAGTTAAATCCAGATTAAGAAATAAATAAAAAAAAAACATTATAAATGAGCGATTCTCTTAATCTAGTCGAAAGATGGCCAAATATTGGACAAGGAAACCACTCGGAAGTGACCAAAAAGCACCACGAATAGATCAAGTTCCTAGCAATAACGATTTAGGCGCTTCAACTTAAAGTTGAGGAGCAGGATCGAACAATAGCCGAACAAATAGTCATTATTGATGAACTAAAAAATCTCAACAAGCAGGAAATTTCCGTGCTAAATGGTCGAGTTGAGACAGTAGAAAGCAAGCAAACCGAAACGGCTCCCACGACTAACCTTAATTGGTCTAAAATTGTGTCCGGAAAGGCTCACAAGGATGAGAATGCACTTGTTATGATTACAACCATTGCAAATGAAATGAAAAAGAAGAAGAAGAGAGCCAAAAATGTTATTGTAGCAATCCCGGAAGCTAATCTTGTTGATCCCGACAGAGATGATGAATTTGTCAGAAAGCATTAGTCATTAGTCATTAATTAAATTAGTCATCATTTTTTTGTTTTATCTGTAATCCCGGAAATATTTAATTTGTCGGTCAATTAGTTTATTTGTCAGTCGATTAGTTTAATTATCAGTGAAGTAGTTTGTTTGTCACCTAGTTTAGTTTTTTTGTCAGTAAATTTAGTCTTTTTTGTTGGTAAAATGAGAATTTTTTTGTCAGTCCATTAAATGATGGCCAGAAAAATTTTAAATAATTTTTGTGTTACAATAAAATATTATTTTTAGAATTTATTTTTACAATAATAAATGCAAAATGGTATAAAACTTGAGACATACAAATTAAAAGATAAAATTAAAAAAGTAACTAAAAAAGAACAATTTTGTGTATAAATCGAAAGATTTACAATACCAGTAAAAACATTGGCTATCAAAAAAATTGCCAAACCAACAAATTTCGAATCAGCAATTCGATAGAATGAATGTGTAACATCCAGCAAGGCATTCAAAGTGTTATCCATTTCAAACTGATTTATAAAATGTGTTTTATTTATCAATTTTTTTAAAACTTGAACCGTCATAATGTTTCCAAAGACAAAAATTGACCATAAAAAGCACGCTGTGCTAAGCTTTAAAATAGAATTTATTTTTTGATTGTGATTGTTTAAAAAAAAAGAAGTATTATTTAATAAAAAAATAAAAAATATTAAAAAAATACTGCAAGATTGTGCAACATACTTTGTTGAACTATTTTATTTTAAATAATTTTTCACATTTTAAAATATGACAAAAAATAAAATATCAATAAGATTTTAATTGATTTTTGATTTAATTTACTAAAAAAATAAAATTTAAAAACATCTTCATCGATTTTTTCATATTATCATGAAATAGAAATGGATGCTAAATTTATCTTTTAAGTCAAATCTTACTTTTTTTTTTACTTTTACTTTTGACAATCTCTGGTTTAAAAGACCTAGCTGAGGAAAAGAATGAGATCGAAGAAAAGGAAACTCGATTACACACTTAAAAAAATTTGTTCTGATATTCCAACTATCAGCTCAGTTGTTTAAGATAATTTTAATGCAGAGAAGAAACTCAAGGTGTGTAAAAGTTGTGACATGCTATTGTAAAAAGAAATGTTTGAGACTAAAAGTTGGAAAAACAAGCAAATTGAATCTTGAAGAATACAAAATTTTCAGTTTTGCAGAACAAACCATTAAATAAAAGCAGAGTTTTTTTAAAGTCCTAATTAAAGTTCAAGCCCGGACTTTTATTTAAAAAAAAAATTTAATTCTTAGTCTTTTGTACTTAAAATTATAAAAATTTAATTTGGGACTTTTAGAAAACTCTGATAAATAGTAATTAAATATAATAATTAAATAATTAATGATCCAATTTAATTTCATGGAATTTATTCAGCCATATTTTTAACAGCGACGAAAAAATATATATTCATATATTTAAATGAAATATAAGTTTATTGAATCATCAGAGACAATGATTCCTTAAAGAGATATGTTAATTAAAGGGATGTCTAATAAGCATCTTTTATTAGTGAGGATGTCACGATTTTTAGAAGTTATCTGGTCCAATTTTGTAGATAAATGTGAAAAAGAGTTTTTTTAAATAATTCCGAAATTTTTTAAAATGATTATTCTACAACCAGTTTTTTTTCTTCACTATAATTTTCGCAATTAGTTTAAAAAAAATGGATTGTAAATTTAAAATTAAAATTTATTATTACCGTGTAAAAAATAAACGACAAATTGCATATCCTTCTTGATACATCCTGGATATAGGCTGAGGTAAGATGTGTGAAGATAAAAAAAATTATCGAAAAAACAAGTAAAGAAAAGCCGCATTTTTTTGACACAGCCAAATGATCATTTTTAGCTTCTCTTTTAAAAAAATGAAAAAATATTTTTAATAAAAGAAAAAATAAAAAAATTAATTTTTACCTATTATTCAATATCCTTTTTAATTCGTAACAAATTGATTCACCAAAAAAATACAAGGATATGTATCCGATTGTACTGAAGATTCCTTCTTTATTTTTATCTATTAGAGTAGTTCTCTGCTTATCATATTCTAAAAGATAGTCCGAAAAACTTTCTATCATAAGAAAACTCTGGTAAACAACACCAATGAACAGCGAAATGAAGAAGGCCTTTTTGGAGCTGCCTTTTATCACACAGTCGAATGGGCTAGCCAAGACCTAAAAATAAAAATTTGTGTTGAATTTGAGTTTTAAAAAAAGCAATCAAAATCCCTCAAAATGACAAAAAGATATCAGATTTTAGTGAGAAAAAAAAACTTACGTTAAGAAAATTCTTAGTTCTTAATTCCTAATTCTTTATTCTTAGTTCGAAATCTTAGATCTTAGAAGTTTTCTAAGAAAAAAAAATTGAGATTCTTAGATGTTTAACTTCTAAGAACATCTCGGAACAACTAAGAATTCTTAAAATTCTTAATTCAAAAATTAGAAAAAAATCTCAACTTAAAAAATTATTATCCTCTTTTACAAAATATTCAAACTTTAAACAAAATTATGTACTAAATATTCTTATGTATGTGTTCCAGTAGCAGTAAAATTAATGGAATAAAATTTCTTTGCTTGGAATCTTTAGCAGCAAGCTTTTTGAGTCTAAGCTAAAAAATTTGTTTTGACAACCGAAAGTCAGAAAAGATTTAAGGTTTAGTAAAAATGTTCTTGTTAAGGACTTTCTATTGATTAAAGGTTAAAAATCAAGCAAAAGAATTCAATAAAGAGTTGAAACAGCAAGATCAAGATGTCATTTCAGTCATTTTATCTCTTTTAATTAATCACGTTATTTAGTACATAATTTTGTTTAAAGTTCGAATATTTTGTACAAGAGGATAATAATTTTTTAAGTTGAGATTTTTTTCTAATTTTTGCGCCAAAATTGGAGTAATAAATTGTTCTAATCTAAGACAGTCGAACGTTATAAAAAGTAAAGTTTAAAAAAAAAAGAATCTGATTGACTCAACTATATTTTATTTTAGTATAAGTATTTAAAAAAAATTTTAAGAATTCTTAGTTGTTCTTAGATGTTCTTAGTAGTTAAACATCTAAGAATCTCAAATTTTTTTTTCTTAGAAAACTTCTAAGATCTAAGATTTCTAAGAACTAAGAATTTTCTTAACGTAGGTGAAAAAAAATACGTTTTTTAATATAAATTCACATTTTTTAAAGTGAAAAGTGGTAAAAAATGAAAATAAAGAACTAAATTTGATGATGATGATGATAAGCGTCTTTATTAATAAATATATAAATAAATAAAAAATTGCTCAAGCTTTCGCACCTTTACTAAGCTCATGAATAATGTCCCAGAAAAAATATATATATATATATTATTATTATATACGTTCGTAATTTAAAAAAAACTTCTTTTTTATTTTTTTTAAAAAGAATAAGAAGGAAAAAGAAAGAGAAAATAAAATAAATAAAAGGGAATATTTACAAAAACCAAAATAAAAAAAAATAGAAAGAATTATACACAATTTAAGCAATTTTTCTATTAGCTATTTTTTCCTTTTACTGCTGCATTTTTTGATTACAAAGAATATAATCAAATTTAGGTTTTTAATTTTACCTCATTTAAAAAGTTAAAACTCGTTTATTAAGTCATTTTTTAGTGGATTTTTATTCTGAATCAAAGCATTTAAGTAATTTCCATTTAGTTTCCTAAATCTATCCTTTAGAACTTTAATGCCTGCTAATCTATGAATGTTTTGAGTGTTTTCTCGATATTTTAACTTAAAAATTACCTTAATAGCAAAATTTTGAATTCTCTGTAACTTTTTTAAATTTGTTGGAGATAATCTTGGTAAAATTACCAACCTGATTTTTGAAACTCAAACTATGATCAAATCGAATACCCAACGAAAAAATGTTAACTGAAGGTTTTAGGTTTTTATTCGACATTTTTAACTTTAATTTATTGGTCTGATTTTTCTTGGTTCTTGAAAAATAATGTAATTGCATTTTTCTGCTGCCATACTTAAGCGCCAAAACGAGAGCCAATACTCTATATTCTTAATGTAAGCATCTAAACTTTTTTGAAAGTTATTGTACTTATTAAAAATAAGATAAGACACTAAATCGTCCGCAAAAAGTAGTGAGAAGCTTTTGATTTTGTCATATTTAGTTGGTACATCATTTATATAAATCGAAAATAGTAAAGGACTTAACACTGCACCTTGTGGGACCCCTGCTTTTATATCGTAATGTTGTGATTGTCTATTTCCGATATTCACAAAGAATTTACTATTTTCTAAAAATACTCTTAACCATAAAATAAGTATTATCATAATATCAATTGGTATTTTCATTTTGATCATTTTAAAAAGAAGGCCTGTATGCCATACATTGTCGAATGATGCCTGAATATCGAAAAAAATAGTACAAATTTTCTTTTGAATGTTTCAATGTTTTTTTGTGTTTTTTGTATGAAATAAAATAAATTATCCCTAGTTTGTCTATGCTTCCTGAACCCTGATTGTTGTTTTCTTCGATATATATATTCAATCTTTTTAAGACAAGTCTTTTGGACAATTTACCTAGACAACTTGTGACGTTAACTGGTCTTTAATCTTTAGGATTGGGGCTATTTGCTTTTTTTTTTGGGTATCATGGTTATTCTTGCAATTTTCCACGAGTCTGGTAACATTTTTGTTCTCGCAGATAAATTAATCAAGTCCAGAATTAGTTTTTTAAATTCATTAGAGGCACTTACTAAGTACAAATTATGGATTTTATCCGGACCGGGTGATGAACTTATGTTTTATTCCTTAATCGCATGCTCTAGATCTGAAATATTGAAGCATGTTTCTTTTATCTAAATTTCTGATTGCACCACTATATTTTATTTATTTATTTATTTATTTATTGGGTTTGGCTTATTTCATCCAAGTCTTTATAGAAGTAAATGCACTTCTTTATAGACAGCATTTTAGGAGTAAAAATAAAATCAAATTAATAAATTTAAGTATAAAAAATTTAAAATGAGATAGGTTTAAACAAAAAACTTAAACAAAAAAAAAATAGGACAAAAAATTAGATAGTTTCTAAGTAAATACACTGAAAAAAAAAAAAACGTCTTGGAGACGCTTTTTAAGACGGACATTAAGTCGGATAAAAAGTCACTTCTATTGGTTTTTTTAAGTCACTTTTTAAGACGTTATTTAAAAAAGTCGGTTTATAAGTCACTTTTTAAGAAGCTTTTATGGATGGATTTTGAGATATTTAGCGAAGTTAAGTCAGAGCTGGTTAAAAGTTAAAGTCAAGTCTGGAACTAAGACTTTATTTTTTTTAATAAAGTCAGGGTCAAAACTTTTTTTTTTAAATTTTTTTCAATAAAAGGCGCTTTTTTGGGTTTTATTTAGTAGGCCGCTACAAAAGCTACCTGGAATGGCAAAAAATCATATGATTGTGATCCTGACATGGATTGCCGTTCCTGATAGCTATTGTAGCGGCCTTCTAAATAAAACTCAAAAAGCGCCGTTTAAAGGAAAAAATTTTAAAAAAAAGTTTTTTTTGTGGACTAGTTCAAGTCTAAATTATTAAATACAGTAGAGACTTTAAATTGTAAAAAAAATTTCAAAAGTCAAAGTCGACTATGACTTTTGCACAACCTTGAGTTAAGTAAAAAATAAAAGAACAAAATGATAAAAAATTGAATAAATTTTTTTCTAAAAGTTGAAAATTAGTTTCGTGAATGCAACATGGTGCAACATTCAAAGTTGCATCTACTGTCAAAGTCTGCTAATGATGTGCAAAATCTCTGCAAAATGCACTACGCTAGAACATATTGATATTTAATCTAAATTTGCAAAATTTGCAGCCCTAGATAGCTGATGCAACTTTGAAAGTTGCACAATCATTGGAATCATTGGTCAATTGTTGAGGTGGCTTGAGTCTTTCTTGATTGGAAGAGAACAAAGAGTTGTCTTAGGCGATGTTTCTTCTGATTGGGAATCAGTAACCAGTGGAGTGCCACAAGGCTCTGTTCTTGGTCCAATCCTTTTTGTAATTTTCATAAACGATCTGTTGGAGAATTTTGGCAGCTTCTGTCTCGGGTATGCTGATGATCTAAAATTAATGGGTCTTTCGGAAACGCCAAATGCTACATCATTAGAACTTCAGGCTGATCTAGACCTTCTAATGGAATGGACTGATATCTGGTCAACTGATTTAAACTTAAAAAAGTGTAAAGCTATGTATATCGGGAAGAGGAAAGAGAAAGGGGAATATTCAATGTCAAATTCAAAAATTACTCACGTTTTAGAAGAGATTACTGAGGAAAAGGACCTGGGGGTGTTTGTAACAAGTGATCTTAAGTGGAACAAGCAGTGCACAGTCGCAGCTATGAAAGCGAATAGAACATTGGGTCAAATAAAGAATTGTTTCAAGAGTCTTGGCCGGGAAACACTGAGACTCCTTTATACTTCACTTGTTAGACCACACTTAGAGTATGCAGTGAGTATGTGGCGCCCATATTTAAAGACAGATGTTAAGATCATAGAAAGAGTTCAAAGAAGAGCAACAAAGCTTGTAGATTTTACCAGAGTAAAACCGTATGAAGAGAGGTTGAAAGACTTAAATCTTATGAGCCTAGAAAATCGTCGCCTGAGAGGTGATTTAATTCAAATGTATAAAATAGTTAATGGTCTAGAAAAAGTATCTCTAATGAATGGTATCAACTACACTAAAAACAGTACTATAAACCTAAGAAGACCACATGACAAACGACTTGTCCGTGAAATAAATCGCAGAGGTTCATCAAGATATAATTTTTTAACAAACCGTTTGGCAAAGGATTGGAATAGTTTGACAAAAAATGCGATTAATGCGAAAACAATCAACAGTTTCAAAGCAATTATTGACAAAGAAGTGTTTGGATTAGTGAGAAGCAAAGACTGCCAAAGCCTTACACTAGATAAGGCTAAACGCCTCAGTGCGTTGGTATAGATAGAAATATCTATACTGCAGTTCAACTACTACTACAATGTCGCAATCACGATACTTATTTTTAATTTATAGAAAAAAAGTTATTCAATTTTTTATGTTCTTTTAAACATTTCTACTGTATTTCACTGTATTAAATAGATATATTTGCCAAATTTACGATTTGTTTCGTTTTTAAATTTTTTTAAATAAAAAATAAACATTAAATTATAAAGTTTAGATCATATTAAAACTATTTAGAGGTGAATAAAAATTAAAAAATATGTTGAAAACTAATATTAATAACAATAATTTCGAACGATTTGAAAAGAACAATTTTTCGTAATCTAAAAAGAAAGTGTTTTGTAAAAAACACAATTGTGTGTTTAAACTGTTTAAGATTAATAAAATGAGAAACGATCCAAGCCATTTGCGGCTCGTCAAAATAAAAAACATTCATTAAGGACAATATGAATTTTAGAAAAATAATGTTAAACTCTTGAATTCAAACGAAATTATAATAATGTAAAATTGCAAAACATCTGTTATAATTATGAAAATAAAAATTGTCCGTTAAAATTACAGGAGAGTTTTATTTTCTTCTTATTAGTTATTAAAAGGAGGAGCTTATTGTGTATTTAACTTTTATAAATAAAGTCTCTTTTTTCTTTTGTTTAATTAAGTCGCTTTTTTTTTTAAAAAGTCACTTTTTTTATTGCTAAGACGCTTATTTTTTTTTCAGTGTATACAAATGAAATATTATTTTTTTTTTTACGCTGTTAAATAGGGGACTAATTAAATTAAATATTGATTGTATTAATAGTGGGGTCTTCGGCTAGGTTGGTTGGGTGGGGTGGGATGTGGAAGATGACGACAATTAGGACTGCACCACTATAGATACAGGGCAAAAGAATTATTTTTCCTAATTTTCCTAACAAATTTTCAATTTAGTGATAAATACTCAACTCTCTATTCAATGTAATTATTCAATTAAATTAAATTTTTTAATGAAAATGTAAATCATCCAATAATTAATTAGAAAAGATCAGTTTAAATTATTTCACTAACCACCACTGTTTTTTACTAATAAAAAATTTAACTTAATTCAACCAATTTTTACATTTTTTACTGATTTTTTTGAGAATGAATTTTTACAATTTTTAATTACAATTGTAAAAAAAGACCATCGCTTGGAATAAATTCAATTTTACGTTTTTTAAGATATTTTCTATTAAGAGAATTAAGCTAAATCTGAAGTGATTAAATTAAAAATTAGAGTTATTAAAAATTAACACTCACTTCTATAAATTATTTAGAAAAATTGAGGAAGTTTAGAGATTTTAATTATATATTTATCATTTTATACTTTATTCTTACGACATTGTCATTTTAGTCCTTTTAAAATTTACACAAAAAACAGGTATATTATGAAAGTAATTTTTTCATAAAATTTAATCCATGTGATAATCAAATATATGATAATCAAAATTAGAGAAAGCATTATTTTTTTTGTATTTCTATGAAAACAGTATTTTTTAGAAAAAACAAGAGTAGATATAGTCTGGCTCATAAAGTCCCAAATTAAAATCAAAGTCCGGACTTTGAATTTTATTTTTTTAAAGCCATAGTTAAAGCTTTAAAAAATATTTACTTGGAATTAAAAAAAATTTAAGTAAGGACTTGACTTAAGACTTGTGACTTTTGAACAACTCTAGTCTGGTTTTGGTAGTATTTTTTTTAATAATAAAAAAACATATTTTTAACTTCTAATAAATATTATTTTTAAATTAAAATCGTTTTTAAAATTAGATGGATAAAAAAATTTTCAAAACCTTGGTTTTAAGTTTTTCTAATAAATTGGAAAATTAGACTAAAAATTAAGAGCTAACAAAATATTTTTTTTTCCAAATTTACCTTAACAAAATAAATTGTAAAGAAAAAATTCCAATGTTCACCATATTCGTTTATATTAACTCTGTATCCCGCCATTTTTGTAATAATTAATCGCGAAATTCCCAGTATCAAAAGAATGGTTGAACTCTTCACTGCATTCAAAATATTTTCACAACCATTTTTTACCTTTCTGCAGCGTAAAAATATAAAAATTTAAAAAATCAAAATTTAAAATTCACATTTCAGTGTTGCTGTTTCTAATTAGCCTCATCGAATGGCTTAAAACAAAATATCCAACCCCAATGTCCATTAGACCAAAGCCAAAATCATGAGTTTTCATATAATCGATGGAAAAGTAAGAGAAATCTACAGCAAGTATACATGCGCTAGTGATTAGAAACAGAAAAGTTCGAAATTCATTTACACTCAATTGAATGAGTTTTAAATCCAGATCTTCAATTTGAGTTTTAGAATTAAGGAAATTTGATTTAATTTGGACGCCATTGGGAACTAAACTGAGAATGGTAGCTGCATACAGGAGTACAAGACTAGCATATACAAAGTAAAAATTTGAAGCTAGTATAATTAAAATTATGGGAACTTGAACAGTTAAAAAATCGAACTCGAATAATTTCCTAATAAAAAAATTTTAATTTTTCTTTTTGAATTTTTTTATTTTTACCAAAATTTTTCGTTTGTTTGAGGGATCTCAAGTAAATTTTTTGAAGTGGCTTGATTTGTATGAACGCAAAAAAATCTAATCTTCAAAAAAACATTTGCAATGCAAAGAATACTGAAAGATGTCAGCAAAACAAAAAATATATTTATGTCCAGTCCGAGCCAATTTGTAAAAAAATCCATATCTAAATCACTAAAGAAAATGGAAAAAATTTTAAATCAAAAACTAAGAAAATTTAATTTTTATCGTGAAATAAAAACAAATAGATTATTACTCATTCAATTTGCTTTGTGTTATAAATTTTAGCATCTTAAAAAAACACCCTTTAGCGATTTCATCTTTATTATTAAAATAATAAAAATCATGATCTGATTGAAAGCTTGTTCAAATAAACTCAAAGCGGTTTATTTTTTATCATAATTATTCTTCTGAAATTTAAAAAGTTACACAAATAAATAAATAACATGGTTTTTAAAAGATTGGATATTTTGTGCACCTGGTTTATGTTAGAGATTAGTTTTTAATCTCTAACATAAAAAATAAATAATTTTATTTTAATTGTTTTTTGAAAAATAAGCTAGTACAAATATTGTATACTTTTTAAAAATTTATTTTTATTTTTTTTATAAAATCTTTATAATCAAAGTTTGCTTAAAAATCTTGTTTCTATTGTTTAAGCCTGTGTTTAAAAAAATGGGAGAAACTAAGATTTCAAAGATAAATTTCGTTATATTTAAATTTAATTTTCTTTTAGATATTTTTATTTTAAACTCACAAGATTTTGAGATTTGAACATAATTTATAAAATTTCTACTAATAATTCAACTTTTATTAAAATAATTATAGGCGACTAAAAGTCGGCATTAGATAAGTATTAAATAAGCAAATTCAAAAGCCTCAAAATATCTTTAAATATATAAAAAACCAGAAAATCTTAATAGGTCCTAGAGACTTGGTTAAAACTAAATAACATAAATATAAAAGAGATAATATTCAAATCAACGATCCGATCAATATTAGCTTTTAGTTGCATATCAAATTCCTCATCTAATTTCAAAAAAAGACAAATAAAAACGTCGAATAAAATGTTTTAGCACAAAAATTATTTTCAAATATTTTCTTATGATTTTTTTCGAGATTTTTTTAAAGCTTTTTTTTTTAAAGAAATTCATATAAAATAAATTTACAAAAAAAATTTTTCTTAATTTTTTTTAAAAGTATTGCCGATTGATTTCTGAAGTTTATTTTTCTCAAAAGTCCAATTCGTTCTTTTAATTTGTTTAACACTCAAAGGGCCTGTTTTTTTTACCATTCTGAGGACCAAATAAATTTTTCATCCGACTTTAAAATCTAAAAATTCCTTTCAAATTATTAGAAATTTTTAAATTTTCTTTCTCTGACTCAGTAATTCCATATAAAATAGTATATTTTTTCCTATTTTCTCGTTCTTTGAACTCATTAGTAGTTACATTTTCCACAGGTTTCTTAATATTTTTTAAACTTCTACTCGCTACTTGTACCCAATTGCTACCGATATTATTTGAAGCTGATGTCAATTTTGTTTCTTTCACATCATTTTTTATTTTCAATTTGGCGAGGGTTTTTGTCGCATAAAAAAAAAAGGGTCTATTAAAACTCAAGATCAATGATCTTCAATTTTCAAGATCAGTGAAATTCATAGTAAAATCGCTAATTCAAAGTAAAAGAAATTCATGAATTTTGGTCCAAATTATCTTGCTTTCTAACTTTCATGCCTTTTTCTATTTTCGAACTAATGTTCCTTTTTTATTTTTGTAATTTTATTTTTAGGTAATAATTTTTCATTTTTGAAAAAAAACACAAAAACACAAAAAGAATTTAATTTTTATTTTCTTTTACTTCTCCTTAAAGGAGGTTAATTCAAATAAATAAATAAATAAATAATCAATTTTTCAATTAACATTTTCTGATACTGAATTTCAATATCAACTAATAAATTTTAAGATCAGACTAATTATTAAAAGCTACATTTAACAATCAAGTTTGTTTCAACATTGCATTTTCTCTCTCTCTTTTTCTTTTCATTTCAAAAAAAAAAATTAAAAATGGATCTCGAAACTTTATTATTTATTAATTCAGGAAAAATTCTAAAAATCTTAAAATTTAGTACTGTTTTTATCAATATTCGACCTATCCTTAAAATTTTTTTTTAGTGTTAGCTTTTGTTTATGTTTAACAAATTATCATTAAAAATTTTGAACATTTAATTTTAAAACAATTTCTAATAATTTAAATTTAACTGGTTTTCAATTTAATAAAACTTATTTTGCAGCAGTTTGTGTCCAAACTTTACCACCACTACCGAAAAATGTTTTTTTTTTTAAATTTATTTATAATTTTTTTTATTTATTTCTTAATTGTGTTGCAGTCGTCATCTTAAAAGTACAACATTCATGTTTGAGACTGAAATATGACTGTTGAAAAGCGCTTCTAATCTGCAGCATCACAGTTATCAAGTTTCAAACATGTTTTAGCTTTGACTTGTTCTTTTTTTTTATTATTATTATTCACGGCAACGAGAAGTACTAAATAAAGAGATTGCACAAAATCTTCCTTTTAATTTATTAATTTAGCTCCTGCTTAGTCTCGGTCATAACATTGGTGCCGTGACCAGTGGATTAGGCATATACTTTGCTTGATCATCGTGCATTTGTTTTGAATTAATTAAAAACAAAGCACGCCTAAAAGATTATCGGATTTAATCGTTAAGTTAAGAAAGGGGAAGATGAAAATTTTTGAGTATTTTAGCGCTTATAGGGAGCGTAGAACGTATTATGATGGGATTTGGTACAATATTAACGAATTTTATTGGAATTCTTATTATCCCCAATTATTTTTGTTGTCAGTAATTTTAGTCTGGTGTCTGATTGGATTATTAAAATTGTCAAAGCGCACGTGCAGGGGATTTCAAAATTGGTATAGGTCGAAGACAACGGATCAGAGTGGAAATGAGGTTAATGGTGAAGCAATGAAAGAGGGTGGAATGTCCAAAGATGTAAACGGAAGCCACGTGAACTACATTGGCTGTCACACTAAACCAAAAGCTTACACAGATTTAGGATCAGTCGAGTTAAAAAGAAATCATGCATCAAGCGGCGTTGAATTGAATAATAAAACAATTATGACACCTAGAAGTCATTTGTATAATGTGTGGGATGGTAATGATAATCCAACAATGCCATTGCAAAGAAGATTAAATTTTACCCCAATTAGGAGCACGAAGAAGTACTTCTCAAGCGATTCTAGTGAGAATTCGTTTGAATCAAAGCGTAATGTAGCGCTTAAAAAGAAAAAATTAAAAGATGCTAAAGAACCGAACAGCGATCATGGCAAACAGTTGACTGTGTTCAACTGCACGACGCTTCAGCCACCCGAGAAGTTTACTAGGAAACATGATGTTGTAACATGGTTGAATCAATTTGAAATTTATGTGAAGGCGAATCAAATGCCGAATAAGCGAGATGTATTATTGTCATGTTTGAACCATGAATGTTTAAAATTGTTAGGAGAGCTCCGCCATAGAGATGGTAGTCGAATGAGTTATGAACAAATCAAGGAAGCCATGATTAGGTTTTTTAAAAAACCGAGTGTTCCGACTGCTGAGGCACGTAAACAGTTTTATGAACGATACCAACGAACAGATGAAAATTGTTTTTTGTTTGCAGCCGAGTTAAGCAAACTATCAAGACAAGCCTGGCCAGACTTAAATAGTGAATCTTTGAAACAATTTGTGTTGGAACAATTCAAAAATGGACTGAGATCTCAAGCGATCAGAGAGTGTCTGCGATTTAGAAAATTTGTCAGCCTTGAACAAATACTTGATGAGGTAAGTGAAATGGAAAATTCATCCGATAACCGATATTTATTAAATGATTATGGAACTAATAACCCAGGTAGTTCGTTCGAACAAAATAGACAGTATACATCCCAACAAAATCAGCAGCAAGAATTTGTAAATTCCCAAATGTACAAACATCAATCTCCAAACAACTCAGGGTACAGAAATGGAACCCAAAGAAGCGCTTTTTCAGATAAACAATCTCGAACACCAATCTGCTACCACTGCAACAACCCTGGTCATTATAAGACAAACTGCCCAAATTTAAAAAATGGAAATTACGGAGAGCGTTCGTCAAACGACATGAAAAGTGTGAGTTTCAAAAGCGTTGGGGGACCCAACCAGAGCACGTTGACAAGTACTCCGTACCAAGATCCTTTACCAATGTTTGGTACAAACCAAGAAGATTTCAAAACACCAACGTCGATTTCAAAACAAACACCAAAATTGTTTTTGATTGAGGAAATGTCGACAAAGCGTATCGACGGTATTTGTAAAGTCAACGACGTTTTAGTTGATTTTAGGTTAGACACAGGTGCTGATGTATCAGCAATGGATGAAAATATATACCATACTGCCAAAGCTACCAGAGTAGATGGTAACAGACTTTTCAAAACCGCAAATGGAGAACTTGTAAGTTCATTCGGCGCGCTCGTGAAGGTGCAGCTTGCAGACCACTACTGTCATGCAATAGTTTTGGTAATTAAAAATTTAGGAAAATCTTTTATTCTAGGACAAGATATCCTATCTGTTTGTCCAACTACAAGAGATCTGTATGATGGACTTAGAAGTATGGTGAACAACATTTCAAATTTAGCTTTTTCCTCCAGCGATCCAGTTAGTTTCAGCCATTGTAAAAGGAAGGAAAGCATAACATCATTGAATTTTAATTTATTAATTTAGCTCCTGCTTAGTCTCGGTCATAACAATTGATTTTAATTAAAAAAAAAATTTGTAACACTTATTTTTTTATCTTGAAAACCAATATCGGGTAATTAAAATGAGTATCAGTAATTGAAAAATCTGATCTTGAGTTTTAATAGACCCAAAAAACGCACGAAAAAAAAATTATAGCACATAGACAATTAAGTTATGCATGTTTTTATTTTTTCCAAAAGCGCAAAATAAAATGCAATATAATGTAGATTAAAAAAAATCATTATTCGAAGTCAAATATGACTGAGATAAAATAAAGGTGTTTGCGGAAAAGACTTTGAAACTGAGCCTGAACCTGTTCGAGTCACTAGAAAACGAAATGTTGGTTCACCCCCAGTAGAGAATCAAAAAACAAAAAAAACAATAACAAACTCGCCACATAAGGATCCTGAACTAGTTGGTTCTTTACAAAAGAGACGTCGTGGTCGTCCACTCAAAGCTCAATGAGCTCTAATCATTCAACAGTTTTTTCTATGATATTTTTTTTATGTAATTTTTGATTATATATTCGTTTAAGTTAATTTTTCTATGCGTTAAAGTAAATTTCATGCTATTCTAAAAAAAATTATATGCTGCTAGTGCTTATTTTTTTTGTATGCGGAAAAAAATTATTTATTCATGCTAAAAAGGTATTTTTTTATGCGTCAAAGGACTTTTCCCTTTTCAATTCCATTCAGGTTTTCATTATCTTTTTTCTCCAATTGTTGAACTCTTTTTGAAAGGTTTTCAATTATTTGAACATAAGACTCGACTTTTTTTAAAAGCTCTTCGATAATATTATATTTCGATTTGATAATACATTCAAGATCTTCCAAAATTATCACACGATTCTTCCAAGTTGTAAACTAAGCCATTTTAACTCAAGAAGTTTCGACAGGGCTCTGATCGATATTAAGATTAGATCTTTTTGGTCATCTTGAAGTTTGGGATTCAATACACACAGTATGTTGTCTGGTATTTTGCGGAGTCCATTGCAAGGTTGGTCCAGTATCGATGAAATTTTCATTTGAAACAAAAAAAAATAGAAATATTTTTCTTTAATAAATTTTAATTTTTTTAGACAAATAAAAACGTCAAATAAAATGTTTTAGCACAAAAATTATTTTCAAATATTTCCTTTTATCTTAATTTTTTTAAGAAATTCACATAAAATAAATTTACAAAAAAACTTTTTTTTAATTTGTTTTAAAATAATCGCCGATTGATTTCTGAAGTTTATTTTTCTCAAAAGTCCAATTCGTTCTTTTAATTTGTTTAACACTCAAAAGGCCTGCTTTTTTTTACCATTCTGAGGACCAAATAAATTTTTCATCAAGTTTTAAAATCTAAAAATTCCTTTCAAATTATTATATTTTATTTTTTCATCTTTTGGTGCAATATTTTATACGGACAAAAAATACTAAGAATTCCTTGCAATAATAAATCCTTTGTTAATATTATTTTTTCCTTTATTGTCAACATTATGTTGAATTAAAAAAAACTCAAAAATAAATACAAAAAACTCGAATTTGTTTTTCAACAAAAATTTCACAATTTTAAAATTTATTTTAGCTTGATTATTTTAAATCCTTCAAAAATCATTGTAAAAATCATGAACAAAAAATCGATCAGCAATCCGGTTAGTTATCGGAGAGCTGTCCCTTTGAGCCAGTCTTTCAAATAAAAGACCAGCACCCATTCTATTGTGTCTTTCAAATTTAGATCTCATACAAGAATCTATAAGAATGAGGTTAAAGATATCTCTTTGAGCGTTAGAACCTCCAATTTTTTTCAGCTCATACCGAATCGGATACAGCAAATCTACACTTTTATCAAAATTTTTCTCACCATAATCAAACAAAGCTTTGACTATTTTCCGTCCCAATTTATCATTTAAATTTCTAATAAAATGTCCTACACTTTCATTTCCAATGAATTCCTCCAAAGATTTTGTGTATATTTCTTTTTCCTGTTCACTTCCGACCATCGAGTAGATCAATGCCATGTGAAAATCGCTATACATGTATCCATGCTGATCAATTCTGTCACCAAATTTTTTTTTCAAATCATCAAATTTTTTTCTCAAGTATTCTTTGTCATTAAACCCATCAAGCTTTAGTCTGGACAGCAAACTGGAAACATTTATCATATCTATGCTCATTTTTGGATCCAAAAAAGCCTCATTGTTGTCCAAAATGTCCAAAACCTTGCCATATTCTTGTTTTTCTAAATAGAATAGACACAAATGCCAATAATTGTGCCCTCTGATAAAATCACAATAGTTCCAATCTTTTTGCGTACTAAGCAGAAATTCTATTCCTTTATCAGGACTTGAAGCATATTCATTTACATGGGCTATGGCGTGACATGCCCATCCATCTTGTCTGTTCATCTCAATGCCCATTCTAGCATATTTTACAGCTTTTTCCAGTTCTTTAGTCTGAGTCAGTCCAAAAGCATAGTATCCGTACAAATAGTTGAACAATGGAACTCTTTGATTCCATTTGGGCAAAATTCTGGCAATGCTATCTCTCATTTGAATGCTATCACCAAGATAAAAGTAGACCCCAGCGCTCATTCGCACTGCCATCATATCAGTTGGATGGTCTATTAAAATATCTTCCCACACTGTGACAGATTCGGGCAGATCTCCCTTAGCCAAGTGTTGGATCGCTCGAACGTGAAGCTTTTCACGTAGTGTAAGCTGGTCTGCCAAGGCCTCGGATTTTGCAACTAAATCTTGAATGGATTTTTGGTAAGTGTCTGAGGTAAGAGTAGCATTGGTTCCCAAGAGTTCAATTCCACTTTTCAAGCATTGGCCTAGGATAAAATTTGGATCAGCACTAGTCATTTTGGTTAATGAGCCCACTATGCCACCGAACTGGTGATTTTCGTAATACCCAGCTAATTGACTTAAGCAAATGTCATAAAATTTGCTCGCTTCATTTGAGTTGGTGTTCATGGGCAATTTTTCATCATACCAAGCTCTGCAGTCCCTCCAATTCGAATGCATTTTTAAGAACAATTAAGTTGAATTGAAGTGATCATTTTTTTCAAATGCCTTTTTTTGGGTTGTTAATAATGACTCGGCTAAAAAGTAATCATTTATGTTCAAAAAAAATCAAAACTAATTTTTCAAAAGCTTAATTTATTAAAGTAACTTTTTTCCATAAGATTGTTTTGTTGGATTATTAAAATTAATTTTTAATTGATTAAGACGCAGCCAGCTAAGCATTGATGGATTTAGCGCTTTTTTAAGTTAATTACTGTAATACCATGCTGATATCCGAGTGCACCTAAAGGTGATATTTTGGTAATATATACATGTATGTCAAGTCGATTTTCTGGGTTTCTGCCGAGTTGGGTTTTGATGCAGCATTTAAACTTAAAAACTTAAGTTTTGGTGCTACATTTAAAGTCAAAAAATATAAAAAATATTAAAAATGAAAATTTGAATTCAGTGATAATTGAATTTTTTTATTTTTAAAATATTATTATATTATATATTTTTTTTTTTTGTAGCTCTAAATTTTTAGTCTAGTTTTCCAATTTATTGGAAAAACTTAAAACCAAGGTTTTGAAAATTTTTTTATCCATCTAATTTTAAAAACGATTTTAATTTAAAAATAATATTTATTAGAAGTTAAAAATATGTTTTTTTATTATTAAAAAAAATACTACCAAAACCAGACTAGAGTTGTTCAAAAGTCACAAGTCTTAAGTCAAGTCTTTACTTAAATTTTTTTTTAATTCCAAGTAAATATTTTTTAAAGCTTTAACTATGGCTTTAAAAAAATAAAAATTCAAAGTCAGTACTTGGATTTTAATTTGGGACTTTATGAGCCAGACTATATCTACTCTTGTTTTTTCTAAAAAATATTATTTTCATAGAAATACAAAAAAAATAATGCTTTCTCTAATTTTGATTATCATATATTTGATTATAACATGGATTAAATTTTATGAAAAAATTACTTTCATAATATACCTGTTTTTTATGTAATTTTTAAAAGGACTAAAATAACAATGTCGTAAGAATAAAGTATAAAATGATAAATATATAATTAAAATCTCTAAACTTCCTCAATTTTTCTAAATAATTTATAGAAGTGAGTGTTAATTTTTAATAACTCTAATTTTTAATTTAATCACTTCAGATTTAGCTTAATTCTCTTAATAGAAAATATCTTAAAAAACGTAAAATTGAATTTTATTCCAAGCGATGGTCTTTTTTTACAATTGTAATTAAAAATTGTAAAAATTCATTCTCATAATTTTTTTGTTCACGATAAGGAATTAGATGATCAAATATAACCTAAATTGAATTAGGTGATCAAATCTCAATTTAGGTGAAAAGCTTTTAGACTATGAGAATAAATTGAATAAAATAGCTATTTAATATAATGCCTAATTCTCAATACTGATATAAAAATAAACAATTGAAGTTAATAATTTTTTATTTTTTTTTAATTTGAAGGAGCTTTAGAAATAGAATTTGCTCTGATCTAGTTGACCTGAGTAGCTTATAAAATTTTTGTGTTTTTGCATGCTTTTTAACATGTTTTCTAACATGATTTGTTTAAAAAAATCGAGCTTTTAATCAAAATTAAAATTTTAATACTTATAATTTAAAATGCCAAAAAAAAATATTTGGAAGTTGGTTGAAAAATTTGAAAATGAATCAACTGTTACTAAGTATTTTGAAGAGTTACCAACAACCCGCATGCTCAATCGTAAGCGTGTGAATTGTTCAATATGTAAGGTATCAACCATGTTTCGAACTTATCGAAAGTGTACATCTAAACAATGCTCTCAAAAATGTGATGTCCAATATCGTATTGATAATTGTTATAATACCAAAACAATCAATATTTATTCTTGTGGTTCTCATTTAATTCCCGAATTAAATGATTCAAATGAAGATGAGATTTTACGTAAAGGCATTAGTTTTGATTGTAAAGAAAGGATTGAAAAAATTAAATACGAGAAAAATATTGTCAAACCAAAAAAAATACATATAGATTTGATCCTAAATCAAGAAGAATACATGCTCAATTCTATTCCTAGTTTGTTGAAAATTCAAAATTTTGTCAAGTATAGAAGGATCAAACTTGGTGATGTTAATAGTATGGTTGGAGTTGTTGAATTCATCAAAAATTTGAATGTTGATTCAATGGATGATTTAATTATTTTTGGTGTTCCTGTTAAAAATGGTTCATATGTTCTTGGTAGCGGTTCGGATGATGATCATTTCCATATGGGGTTCACATCGGAGAAGTTGATTAGGAGGCTAAAAGAAGCTGAAGTTTTTCATGTTGATGCCAGATACAAAATAATCAAATACTCATATCCGCTAATTGTTTTTGGCTTTACCGATATTTCAAGAAAATTTCACCCAGTTTGTTATATGATAACATCACATGAATGCGAGGAAGACTTTCTCCATTTTTTCAAATCTTTAAATGAAATAGCGTTGAGTTTCGGCATTTGTTTCAATCCGAGTTTAATTGTTCATGATGGAACGTATGTTATAAGAAATTCAATAAAAGCTTTGTATACTAATTGTTTGTCAATAATGTGTTTTTTCCATTTAATGCAAAATGTTAAAAAACAAACAACGAAAATCCAAGAAGAGAGTCGCAAAGAGATTTACAAAGATGTTTACAAAATGAGAGATACAAAGAGCTTACAAGAGTTTCAGTCTACAAAGACCAAAATATTGTCCAAATGGAAAAAAAAAGGGTTCAGCGATTTTGCAGAGTATTTTTCAAAACAGTGGATATGTAGTGAATTTAAAAATTGGCAATTGTTCTTGACAAGACCTGGCATGGCAATGAGCAACTCACCGAATCTAAAAGCTGCAAACAACCAAAAGAAATTCCAAAACTTAAACAAAAAGACGTAAGCTATTCCAAAGTGGTTTTGAAAAGCAAAAAGTTTGAGAAGGTGAGCAATACAAATGGACTAGCAGTTTTTAAGTATCGTCACAAAAACAATAACATTGATTATATTGAGATCAGTGATCCAGAATGCAATTGTTTAGAATGCAATACCTGCAGTTGTGTCAAGTATTTAGACATTGGGACTTGTCCTCATTTAATAGCAGCTTTAATTTGTTTAAAAAAAAGTATCCAGGTTTAAAACTAAAAGATGACGAATTTGTAAATAAATCAAATAAAAAAGTAGGGAGATATAGTTTGGCAAAATTTTGTTTAACAAAAGATAAATAGGTCGTTTTATAAAAATAGTTTTTGTTGTTAATTAAATGTCTTTTAAATAATTAAAAACAATTTTATCCGTTAAAATATTTAATATGTACAAAAATAAATTTTTTTAAAAAAAGCTTGACTTTAATCTCATTTGCTTGCTTTCCACTTTTTTTGGCTTGACTTTAACAGAAAAAAATAATTTAAGCTTGATTTTCCCAGTTTAGATATTTTTGGCTTGACTTTCTCGGTGAGACTGATAAAAAAAAATTTGCTTGACTTTAACAGATTTAAGCTTGTCATTTCCCTTTACTCTAGTTGACCCGGTATTACCTTTTCAACAATCAAAAATACCCAAATGCCCTATCTGCTTAAATCTGGGAACAAGAATTGTTTCTATAAAAGATGAACCATAGTTCACCTAACCGATCAGAAATACTTAAATTTTTTCTTTGGAAATTTTGACTTTAGTGATTATTGAAATTCGTTTGATACATATTAACAAATACTCAATTTATAAACAATGGAAAACAGAGCTTAGATAGTTTTTTTAAACTACAAATATTATCTTAAATATCATCATAGCACAAGCCCAAAGTCAAAATTTAAAGTTTTTTCATGCTTGCAATATTAACTTAAAATTATTTTTTTATTTTAAAAAAAATATTTTTTTTAATTCGACTACTTTTAGGTTTTTATTTGTTTTTAATAATGTTTTTTTAAATTTTTTAGCTTCAAATGTAGCACCAAAACTTAAGTTTTTAATTTTCGGCAGAAAATCAGAAATAAATGATATGCATAGTTTCCAAAAAATCCCATTTAGATGCAGCGGATATCAGGAATGTTTTAGGGGAAAATTTAAAATTTCTAGAATATTTTGTAGGACTGGTTCTGATTTTCAAGCCGGTTTTAGAACGAGTTTTATAAATCAACTCAACCGGTTTTTAAAGCGTATTTTAAATTTAAAAAAAATGAATAAGTTTTTTGAATGAAAATAATTTTTTACTTTAAAATTTTTGTTGTTAAAGAAAAATTTCTTTAATTTTTCGAAACAGCCTTTTTTTAGAAAATCATTAGACATTAAATTCAAAGAGCTATTTTGGAAACTTTAACTTTAAGAGAATTATTTAAAATAAATATAAAAAATCAAGAAAAAGTAAAATAAGAAAAATTTTAGAATTTAAGTTCTAGATTTTTCATTATTAGAATATCAAAAAAAGAGTATTGATAAAGAAAAAATATATATAAGAAAGACAAGGCCATGGATTATTATTTATTTTATTTATTTGTTTCATGTGTGCTGAGCTAAAACTTCTTCATTCAAATTAAAAAAGGTAAAAAATGAAAAAATGAAAAAAAATAAATAAAATATAATATTAAGAAAATTAAACGTAGTTTATTAAATATTCGATCTCGATAAAAATCTACGATAAAAGTGTAGGGCACATTATCAATAAAATAGAGCTCTTTAAATTTAATTTAGAGATGGAGTCCATTATCTAAATATCTATTAAATAAATATGAACACGAGTGAATTAAATTAAATTTGGGAGCACAAGTGAAACTATTTAGAGCTCGATTTAATCCCACTCTTTTTTTAAATACAATTTCTTTTTTATTCTTAAATTTTACTATTTTTATCATCGCTAAATCTGAAGTAATTTTTGAAATAAAAAGATATCAAACAAAGTTTGAAAAAAACACTTTAATTTTATGATTTGAATTAAGAAATAAAAAAAAGATTTTTTTTTTTATTTAAAAATAGGAATAAAATGGTTTTTATACTAAATATGTAGGTTTTTTTTTCTTATTTTTTGTCACTGTTCGTAAATGAAACTCCAAATACTGAACCAATTACTACAATTGGAAACAAAAAAGGCTTCAAATGTGACGAGTCTGGCAGATTCATCCACACAAAAGTCCCGATCAATCCAAATAAAAATGGTTTAAAGAAAATTTTTTTTTCCATCATTTTAAAGTAGAAATAAATATGTCTAATCTAAAAGAAACTATTTCTAAAAGATATTTATAGAAAATTATGCAAATAAAAATAAAAAATTTTATTTTAATGCATTTCAAAGTTTAAAAATAAATCATTTTTAAAAAGTTAATTTCAGTAAGGACCTAAAAATTATCTGAAAAGCTGTTGAGCTATGAAAAATGGTCAAATTGTAAAATTGTTCTGGAAAAATCAAATGCCAAAACAAAAGAGCATTTATGAATGTCTAATAATTTATAAATAAATAAAAATTTAATTAAAAAAAAATTGTTTAAACTATTTGTTCAAAAATTTTTACTTTCTATAGAATTTAAATAAATTAATGAATGATATTGGGAAATTTTCTTACTCATATTTTACTTTCTATTTTAATTTTCTAACTCATTTTTTACGTATAATATGTAATTAACAAAAAACAACAAAAAAATAACAGAAACTTTATGCAATTAAAAATGATTCAAAAAGTGAAACAATAAATCTTTTGTATGAAAAATAAAAAATTAAAAAATAATTTTAACGAAAGATAAATTGTTTCACTTTTTGAATCATTTTTAATTGCATAAAGTTTTTTTTTTTTTTAAATCATCTTTTGACAAAAAAATATGGGTTCTTTCCTAATATTTACATTACTTAAAAAATATGGCAGAAAATTACAAATATTACATTAAATTGCGTAATTATACGTAAAAAGATGTAAAAAAAAAGTAATATAGTCTAAAGTTTTTTTGTCAAAAATTGTCTTATAGAATTCAAATTTTTATTAATTTTTCACTTTTTCCTCTAAAATTCAGTTTTTTTTTGGCCGTAAGCGTTTCTGACGAAACTTACTTAAACTAGTGTAATTTTACGTAAAATTACGTAAGATTATGTTATCTTACATTTTCTTACATACAAGAAATGATGTAATCTTACCCATTATACAGTTTAACTTTAAACACTAGGAAGTAGGAAGTTTGTTCATTATAAATAATTAAAAGTTGAATATATTTTGATGCCGAGTGTCATTTATCAAATTGTAGCAATTAAACAATTTAAGATAAACAAAATTAGAAATTTCTAAATTTTTGCAATATACTGTATAAGCTTCGAAAAGATATTATTTACGGTTTTCCTCAAGCCGTTTTAATGCAAATTTTATTTTGGAATTTATCATCACATTTTTGTAATTGAATCATAATAATAACAATAGAGAATAATAATTTTTTTTAAATTCATCAACATTAGTCACATTTTGGTTTTTTGGTACATGATTTACTTTTTTTTTGATAAAATTTTAATTGGCATTGTGAAATTTCAATCAAAAATTTCAATACAAAAATTAAAAAAAATTTAAAACTTAAGTTCTAATGATCAAAAATATGTTCTGTAGATGAAACAAAATGAAACGACTTTTCGACAGATTCGCAAAGATTTTGCAGACTTCCGCAGTTGTTTCACTTTGTTTATTTTACAGATCATGTTTTTGGATTTTGCGAAATTACTTTTTTCTTAAATTCATGTTTAAATACTGTGATTAATGTTAAATTGACTAAATAATAATAATAAGAAAATTTTGGCTTCTTAATCAATTCATTTTAATTATAAATTAATTTAATTTTTTTTTTGGCCATCATTTAATGGGCTGACAAAAAAATTCCTATTTTACTGACAAAAAAGACTAAATTTACTGACAAAAAAACTAAGCCAGGTGACAAACAAACTACTTCACTGATAATTAAACTAATTGAGTGACAAATTAAATATTTTCGGGATGACAGATTAACCAAAAAAATGGTTACTAATTTAACTAATGACTGATGACTAATGAACACTAAACTAGGTGACAAACAAATTACTTCACTGATAATTTTTTCAACTTTCTTTTTTTTAGGCTTATTAACTTTATTTTGATTCTTTTTTTTATCTCATTTTATTAACTTTAATTTTATTTTTATTTTATTTTTTTTTATTTTACTTTTTAACTTATTCTGAAGGAGCTTTAGCTCGGTACAGAAAACAAATAAATAAAAATAATAAATTTAGCATGGCTAGTAAAATTAATAAATAATAAATACATAATAAATAATTAATAAATACACCAACGAACTAGAACAATGGCTTATTAAATGGAAAATGAAGATGTCAGTTGAAAAGTCGTGTTCAGTAGTCTTTTCTAGGTACAAAAAAGAGAGTGATAATCTAAACTTTAAAATTTATGGAAACAGAATAGTGAGCTAAAAATAAATCAAGTTTCTTGGTATTAAATTTGATTCTAAGTTAAACTCTAATATACTGGTAGACGAAATTAAAGAACGCTGCAATAAAAGACTAAATATTATTAAGATATTGTCAAACAAAAAGTGGGGTCTCAATCAAAACACATTAGGAAATTTATATAAATCTTTAGTCGGATCAATCTTAGAATATTCTTTTCCTTGCTTAAATTCATTTTCAGAAAATAATATCAAAAATTCTTCTATTGGCTATTTCTTCTATATATCTTAATATTTTCATCTTTTATTTAATAATTTTTTTAAAGATTAAAAGGTTACAAGCTTTGCATTATCCCAGAAGAAGCCAAAACAATTTCAATCGGTCAGAAACGCAAAAGAGGCAGACAAAAAAAAACAATAAGCAGCTTTTTTTTATCCAAATGATTGTGATTTGAGCAGTTCAGAAAATGAATCCAATCCCGAGCAAGAAGTAGTCGAACAAGAGCCTCCTAGCGATTCAGTCATTGAGAAAGAATATGTTGCTGAAGCTACGGTACAAGCTACAGTCGAAGCTACAGTTGATTTACCAAGAAAACGAGGAAGACCAAAGAAATCAACAACTCAGGGAAAAAAATAAAAAAAATTAATCGTTTATATTTTTTTATTTTTTTTTATATTTTGTCATTTAAATAAATATTTTCGTCACTAAAATTAGTTTTTTTTGTCTACAAATAAGGTTTTATTTTGTCAGTGAAAAAATATAAAAAAGTCATTTCAATAAATAAATTTGTCAGTCGTTTAGTTTTTTTGTCAGAATAATTAGTTTTTTATAGTCAGCTAAAACAAATTAAATTAGTCACCACTTTTAGTTATTTTTTTCATCTTAAAAAAATTTAATTTGTCACCCCCAAAAAATATAAGCCTTTTTTTTATTATGTCAAAAAAAATTACATTCAATAATTTTGCTTAACTAAAAATGAACTTTAAAAAAAAAATTAGTACAAATTAACAAATAATGGTAAATAAAAATATTTATTTTATCACCAAAAAAAAAAAGTTATAAAAATTCATAGTTTATTTTTTTGAATCAAAATTAATAAAAAAAATAATCACAAAGTATAAATTAAATTGTTTTTTTTAGTTGCATTTTAAAAAAGTTGTTAAATTAATTTTTAAAAATTATTAATTATCAAATTAGTTTTATTTTTGTAATAATTTATAGTGAAAGGAATTAAGCTTGAAATTAGTAAATTTACCGACAAAATAATCACAGTTAGTGGGAAAGAACAACTCTGAGGTATTATTGAAAGATTTACAATGCCTGTAAAAATATTGGCTATCAAGAAAATTGCCAGACCAACAAACTTGGAATCAGCAATTCGATAGAAAGAGTGTGTAACATCCAGCAAGGCATTCAAAGTGTTATCCATTTCAAACTGATTCATACTGTTTGTTCTATTTATCAATTTTTTTAATACCTGAACCGTAAAGATGTTTCCGAAGACAAGAATCGACCATAAAAAGCATGCAGTAGTGAGCTTAAAAAATATTGAAATTAATTTAATTAATTTTGATATTTAATATATTTGTTCATGCTATCCGGTCAAATAAATTACTTAGATACTTTTTTTTTTGAAAAAATGAGAAACATTTAAAATAAGTGAAAACTTTCACTGTGAAAGTTATGTTTTATTGTAAAACAATTCAAAAATAATGAAAAATCAATGATTCCTTAAAGAGGTCATGACGACTTTGTGATCATTTGATCACAAAATTTGTGATCAAAAAATTATGAAAAACGATCACAAAAAATATTTTTTGATAACCAAAAATAATTTATTTTTATTTGCATTTTGTTGAAGAAACAGATGGTGATAGCGACGATGATGATGATGACGATGAAACCGCAAATTTAAGCGAATCTGAGTCCATTTTAGGCTCTTTATTCGGTTCAAATCCGGGTTCAAAAGTAGATCCATGTGAGGAACAAGATTTAAGTGAAGAAGAGTCAGTGGAAAAAAGTGAATCTGCTTCGGAAGAGACTGGATCGTTAACTGTAAAAGAAGGTAATGTTTGTGATACTGAATCAGAGAGTGAATCGGACCAAGAGTTAGTAGAAACATTAGGCCAAAAATTCCAAGAATTAAAATTTGACTCTGTAAAAGAAAAAGCAGATTTCTTCAAATCTGCGGCGTTGGCTGAACAAGTTGTGAGTGAGGAAACAAAATTGGCTGTAAAAAGTCTTTGTGTAAATTTTCAGACCCGACCCCTTGTTCATTATGTGGACAGTTAATGAAGAATGACAAGGGTGTGAAACTTCATATTAGTAAAAAACATAAATAATTTTTTTATTTTATTTTATTGATTATTTACATACTGATCACAAAAAAATAAATTTGATCACAAAAAAATAAATTTGATCACAAAAATTTTTTGATTTTGTTTTAATTTTTTTTTTGATCACAAATTTGGTGATCAAAAATTTTGTGATCAACTGATCACAAAGTTGTCATGACCCCCTTAAAGAATCATTATAAAATCAAAAATTAAAGATTTTGTGATGAAATTTTGAGGAAGAAAGTTGTTATGGAAATTTTCCTTAGACTATCATTAATTTACAAAAAGAAAAAAAATTCTCAGAAAGCCATTTCATCATAAATCAATTTTTTCTGTTTTTTATTTACAAACAAGCTAATCTAGTTTTTATATTCGAGGATATTAGATAACAAAATTTATACTCAGTTAACTTAAAAATTGACAATTCCCTGAAATTATCTAAAAAAAATTTTTTTTTCAAAGAAAATATAGAGATAATTTAAAGAAAGTTTTTAATTTATTTTTGTTGAAAATAAAAAATGTTTTAGAATATCAGAAGAAGGGAGTATCCAAAAAAAAATATGACCCAACTTATAAGCTTTTAATTTTATTTAATATTTTTTGAAAAAATAAAAACTTATTTAAAAAAAATTCCGAGTTTATTAAGTTGTTAATTTGTAGCTATTTTCATTTAAAATTTTTTTTTTAATTATTAAAATTTTTAAAAATTAAAAATATAATAGAAACTTGTACGATATTATTTTAATTTTGCGATTAAAAATTAGATTTAAATAATCAAAGTGAAATCATTATCATTATGTAATTTTAATAAGTTAATCTCCAAGTCCTCATCGAAATTACTCAACATTCTTACTGATATAACTTTTTAAGCTATTTATTCGCACATGAGTACTTTACTTATTTAAATTAATTCAACTATAATTTCCTTATTCACTCTAAAATTTTTATGATCTATTCCGACTTAATTTATTTTCGATGATTACTCCAAAAATAAACAAAATGATTATCTCTTTTTGTTTGTCCTGAAACAGATCAGATTTTTGTTCACGTTCTATTTTATTATCAAAACCACTAAACATAAGGCCAAAAAGGAAGTCAATGACCATTCCAAGCTGCTCGAGATCTTCCTTTAATAAAAAAATTAAATTCTCTTGTTATTTTAAATATTACTCAATTTATGACACTACTTTTCAAAAATAGCAAAATAAAACTTGAAATTTATTTTCCAACTATCAATGCTTCTCAATTTTTTTTCAAAAAAAAATATATTTTGTAAAAACATTAATAAAATTTTGATTCAAATTTTAAATATTTAAATAGTCACTATATTTATTTTATTTTATTTTTTCTATTGTTTTTACATTGATAAATAATTTGAAATATTAAAAAATAGATAGTCATTTGATTTCAAAGTCGAATCAAATGAATTTTTTTTTAAAAACTGACTTTACATTACTTTGAATTTATGACTGTTGAACAAAACTGAATCAAACGGCTTGAATTGTAATTTTTCTCAAGTCAAGTAATTAGCTTTTCTTTGAAAAGACTTTTAATATATTTTTTCTTTTTAATTTTGCACAAGTCTGACTTGATTAAAATTCTAGGCATTGAGAATTTTAGACCAAAAATAAAAAAATAAATAAAATAACTGTTTTTCTATAAGTCTAAAATTGGTTCTGTAAATTCTATCACCCGATATAAAGTTTTTATTACCTTTATCTAGTTTGTGGAAATACTTTTAAATTAAATTTTAAAAAATTTTATGTGTGTAAACTTTTTGAAATTTTTTGTAAAAATTGAACTAAGTGAATTTATCAAAGAACAATTTAAAAAAATTTATGTTTCTTTAAATCTAAAATTTTAATTTCAATAACTGTTTTTTCGTTCTTAAATTCGAAGTATAGACAATGAAAATATTTAAAAATAAAAATCCTTTCTTTACTTTCTGTACTTTTTCTAAATATTATTTAATTTGGCCCTGTTACTTTTTTTACTTTTTGTACTTTTTCATATTAAAAATAAAGTTTACAAAAAATTAAAATTTTAATTATAAATATTAATTTGAAAAAAAATTTCTCTTAACTTTAACATACCCGAATCCCTAAACCAGGGCTCCGCCCCGGACCCCGTGTAATTTTTTTGTAAAGTTTTATTTTCATTTTATTACTAATTTGGAATTTTTTATTAGAATTTTTTTTTAAATTTAATTGTGAATTCTAACACAAATACTTTTGAAATAAAAAATCTCAAATAAACTCTACAAAAAATCAGTTAATACATTTAATTATTAAAATCAATTATCAATGGACTAAGAAAATGTTTTTTCAATTTTTTTTTATTTTCTAAATCTACATTGCATGTAAATCATGTTACTTTACAATTATTTAAATTAAATCAAAGATTTAGTTTAATATCTAAAGACAAACTTTTTGAATTGAAATGATATTTTGAATTGATCATCAACTTCAAGATGCCAAAGTAACAGGGGCAAATTAAATAATATTTAGAAAAAGTACAAAAAGGACCAGGGCCAAATAAAATAATATTTAGAAAAAGTACAAAAAGGACCAGGGCCAAATATAATAATATTTAGAAAAAGTACAAAAAGAACAGAAAGGAAAATGTTTTTTTATATTTAAATCTCATTGTCTATCCATGTAAAATTCCCATTTCCCATTTATGTTTGTGTAAATAATAAATACAATATATATTCTTTGAAAGCTTTATTAAAGTAATTGAACGTTCTGAAGTTCTTAGAATGGAATTCTTACTATAACCTATATGCTCGTGTCAAGAACACGGACTTAAAATTAAGTCAAGATGTAAGCTTAGTGCTAAATGTATTTGTCAGCATTTTCAAGCGTCTAACTTCTGAGATACGTGACAAGTTTAATTCTTACTTATCTTTGTGCATCAGTTGACAAGCTGATGAATAAGTGATTATTCAGGGTAACATGTTTCTTAATAAAATTAATAAAATTTTTAATTATTACAGTATGAAAAATGAAGGACAAATTGCATATTCTTCTTGATATATCTTGAATGAAGAATGAACTAAGATGTGTCAGAACAAAGAAAAGTATTGAATAGATGATCAGAAAAACGCCACATCTAATTGAAACTGAGTGCATTAATCGGCCTGGATTCTCTCTAGGAATAAAAAATAATTTTTTTTGTTTTTTAAAAAATAAATAAATAAAAATATACTTTGTGTTTAGTACTTTTTTTAAATGATAGCACACCGACTCTGACAAGAAATACATTGAAGTGTATCCAATAGTACTATAAAGTCCTTCTTTGTTTTTATCAACAAAAGTTTTTCGTTGTCCATAATATTCTAAGAGATAATCGGTTTTGTAAGCTAGTATCCATTGGTAAAAGCATCCAATTAATATTGATAGAAAAAAGGCTCTTTGAGCGCTATTTTTGATAAATATGTCAAAAAAACTTGAAAAAACCTAGAAAAAATTAAATTAACAAAATATTAACTTTTAAAAATTTGATATTACTTTTACAAAAAATATTGTATAAAAAAAATTCCAATGGACTCCATATTCATTTACATTAACACTGTAGCCAAGAAGCTTCAACGATGCATATCTAACAACACCCAAAATGAAAAGTATACTTGAATTTTTTAAAGTATTGAGGACATTAAGACAAATTCTTGAGATAATCCTAATTTTAAAAATAAATAAAAAAGTAAAATTTTTTTTTGTTAATTACACTTTTCCGGTCTCAGGCTCAGTGTTCATATTTCTTATCAATCTCATTGCATGACAAATAATAAAATATCCAACCCCAATGTCCATCAATGAAACTCCAAATTCGTGAGTCTTTGCTTTTTGCATTAAAAAATAAGGAAAATCAACTGCAAGAATACAGTCACTTGTTATAAAAAATAGCAATGTTCTGAACATATTGACACTCAGACGGATTATTTTTGCATCTAGATCAGTGTTTGCAGGTATAAGTTTTGAATAACTCATATTTTCTTTAATCACGATTGATTTCGGAATAATACTCAAAAAAAAGGTCAAAAGTACCAGGCTTATCCAAATGTAGACTTTCCATATTTTGTTGGTCATAGATATCAGGACTATGGGAACTTGAAATGTAATAAAATCAAATTTGAATAAATGCCTTTAATTTTAAGCTTTAATATTACACATTTTTATTTAATTGGTACTTACCAGAATGTTATATTGAATTGGAATTTTTCAGGATGACTGTTCACTCGGTTTGAATTTTCAGAACAAAAGAATCGTATCTTTAAAAAAATGTTCAAAATGCATAACAAGCTGTATGTTCCTAATAGAATAATAAAATCGATCACATCAGCTCTTATTAAATTCGCATACAAATCCATTGAAAAATGTAAATATTAGAGTTCTTTACTAAGAAATCTTGACTAAATATTAAAAATTTAAAACAAAATCTAAATAAAAATTTTTTCAATCAATTTTTACTGAAAACAAGAAACTCATTTTTCAAATGTGCTTGAGTTTTGAAAAAAAAACTAATTATGTGTGCGGGAATCAACAAATATTTGGAATTAAATTAAATCTACCTTGAAAAAAAAGTAAATATTTTAACTTTCTATTTAATCCTAATTTTTGTTTTTATTTTGTTGATCAGTGAATTAATTATTAAATATCATTTTTTAATTTTTTAATTAAAAGTTAAATAGTTTTGCTTTTTATTATTATTTTTGCCAAAAGATGTTTTGATTTGGACGTATAAATACGAAACCATGAAACTTCAAGTCCAAGTTGAATAATGTACTAGTTGAAATATAGTATTTTTCGATTTCAATGTTTTAAATTACGGTTTTGTTACTAAGGGTTTCTATTTTTCAAACTATCAAATTTATTTTTCTAGGTGTCAACTTGTTTAGGTATTAAATCAAAAGGTATCAAATATTTTTATTTGGGTTTAGAATTTTTTTAGGGATAATTTTTATTTTATTATAATTATTTTTGATATTATTTTAGTTTATAATTTTTCCTAATACCGCCGGGGGAAACAGAAAAATGGACACATAAAGAGGTGGACAAATTAGAGAGGTTCCTACAGATCCCTTTAGAATGAAAAGATTTTTATTTAAAAATTTATTTACACAGTTTACATACAAATGTCATTTAGATTAATAATTATTTAAAAAAATTTAATATTTTTGTCAAGTCATTTGACTTGACTTCAAATTTTTTTTGTTAACAAAAAAATTTTGCAAATTTATTTATTTATTTGTTTATCTGTATCGAGCTAGTGCTCCTTCAGAATGAAAATATAAAAAAAAAAAAAAAAAATTTTTGTTTGACTTTAAAAAACTAACTTGACTTTAAAAAAAAAAATTTTCAAGTCAATTCAGTGACTTGACTTGAATATTAAGTCTGGTGGACACATAAAGCATGGACAGATTAAAGAGGTTTGTTTACATGTATTTAGATAGAAAAAGGTTGGGGGAAAGAAAAAAGTGGACATTTATAGAGGTGGACAGATTAAAGGGTGGGCAAATTTAGAGGTTTCACTGTAGTTTCTTTTGGTTGATAAGACAATGCGTTTTTTTTTGTTTTCTCTTAAAGGCATATCTTTAGCATTTGGATGTCATACATTTGGATGTTAAGCATTTGGATAAAATTCTTAATTTTCAAAATTAGAAATAATTTAATATTTTCAATGACCAGAAATTGTCTAAATTAAAAATAATTTTTTTTTAGAATAAAGTGAAATAGAAAAATTCCCAGGATTCATAATTTTTATTATAATTCATTTTTGAAATTAAAAAAGAAATAAATTTGCATTTTATTTTTAAAATTCAAGCAATAATAAAATTTTTAATTGACATTTTTTTAAAATAAAAGTGATCATTTAACAATCATTTCATTCTTTGTGATCAAAAATTTATTAATTGCAGAATATTGTTTTATTTAAAGTTTATTGTAATCTTTAACAAAAATATTTTTTCGATATTTAAAACAAAGTTAATATAAATGTTTTTTATTTATGTTTTGACATTTCAAATTTAATATCCTTTTCTTTCTTAATAAATTAAATAAAGATAGTACAAATCAGTGAATTTGAGTGCTTGCTTGCTAGATTGTGAATTTGATTTTTAGGAGCTAATGTTCTATTTTCTGTCATTTCTTCCGGTGAAATAATTTTAATATGAATTTAAATTTTATTTCAAATAATTATACCTTGCTAATTTACTTTTTAAATTTATCACTAAATAATATTTTAAAATAACGACTCATTTTAACAAAAATTTTATTTTAAAAATTATATTAATAAATACTTTTTCGATTTTTTTGTTCATTAAATTATTTTTGAATCGAATAAATGTGGGTAAAATTTTTGTTCAAACCAACCATAATCTTTTATACTTAGTTACCTGTTCGAAAATGATTTAATATCGGCTTTTCAACACTGATTCGTTCCAAGTAGGGCTTATTGGTCGGTCTTGATCTCAAGATTGGTTTTAGAGCTGATTTTCAAAATTTCAAATAAAGAATTAAAATAGCAATAATTAAAAAATAAACAGTCGATTTTTTTTTTATTTAAAAAAAAATCTTTGTTAATACTTTTTAAAAGTATTTAAAAATAATTCGAGAAATTTTAAAATCTGTTTAATGATTAGACTTTATCTTTGATGGAAAGGTTGTTTAAAAGACCAAAATTAAAGTCCAAGTCAAAGACTTTAATTTATGCATTAGTAAAATTAAAATAAAATGTTTATTTAAAAATTGACTTTTTTAATTTTTTAATTTTAATTTTTATAGTATCTAAACAAAAGTGCTAAAACCTAATGAAGGAGGCTACTGAATAACGAAAATCTCCACTAGGAACAAATTAAATTTCGTTGATATTAAGACGTTTTTATGATAGAAAATCTTTGAACCCTTTTATAAAAAAATAAACCTGTTAAATTCGGCCCACCATCAAGACCTCCTTTATCTTTTTTGCCGGTCCAACGCATTTAGCAATCAGATATTGAAAAGTTGTAGAATGGTCCAACTTGTAGCACATGAAATTTTATTTACCAAAATTTTAAGTAAAAAGACTCTCTCAAAAGAACATTTAAAATTTGAACAAAAGAAAATAGAGATCTAATTGTAGCCAAAGACAATTCTTTATAACAAACCGAAGTGACCAAATTTGGAGTCTGTCATCTCCATAAATTCAAGCTTAAAAAATAAACAACTTTATAGCGAGCCACGATAACTACAAAAATACCGTCTATACTCCGCTGTCAGAGTAAAGGAAATTATCATTTACAAGATTATTATTTATGATTATTTTAATTTTTAGTGATTTTGAAAAATCATTTTTTATTGTCTTCTTTAATTCGTTAAGCTGAAAGAAGTATTAATAAAAAATATTAATAAAACCTGTGTCAATAAGCTAGTGAACATGTTGTCAGGCAAACCGACTGACAATCAAAATCTGCTTTAATTATATTTTCATGAATACCCACGTTCTTCCTTAAAAATATCATACTCAAAATTTTTAAAGATTAATTTTTTTCTCATTCTTCGTCAAGTTAAATTTAAAAATTAATTAAATTAGTTTAAACTATTATCGGTTATTTCTCATATTAAAAGTTAAATTAATTTTTTGATTAATTTAAATTAATGATAACAAAATATTAATCATGTTAAAGGATGATTTTAATTTTTATTTAATTAAACGAGAGACATTTTTTAATTTTAAAAGATTTAATAACAACTTGACCATGCTAAAGTATTTTGAATAATTTTGAATCATTAAGTATTTGCAGAATTCTGCAGAAATTAGTGATTAAAATCAAGAATTGAACATTTACAACTAAAAACATTAATACTGCAGTGAATTAAAAATTAAAAAGTACTTAGAAAAAAATTTTATTAGTAATTATTTGATCATCTTAATCAAATTTTGGTCCTCAATTTGCTTCTTTTTTGAATTTTCTTTAACAAAATTTTTTAATTTTATTTTCAAAATCGGTCAAAACCTGAGCTTACTTATTTCCATCTTTTTCTGTTTTATTATACCGCAGTCATTAAAATTCAAGATTAAAATTAGCATCTTATTAATTACTTTTAACTTAATAAAAAAGTTCCACTTAAAGAGATTTTAAGAAAAGAATAAAAAATAAATTAATTAATTCAGAGTGTGAAATTTTGCCAGCAATTAAAAACGTCACAAAGAGCAGAAAAATTTAAAAAAAATTTATCTATGAAATGAATCTGTTTTTAATTGAATTGGATGTTTTTCTTGGATTAATTTTTATTCTGTGACAAAAATGTAAAAACTTTCAATATTTCAGTTTTCTGATCATTTAGCTTTGTTGATAATGGAAAAATAAATTAGAAATTAGAAGAAAAAAATTTTTAAATTAATCCTCAAAAAATTTATCTTAATATTTTGACATAATTTTCTTTGATAATTTTAAATACTCAAAGCTTAAAGTTTAATAAAAACATTTAGGAAACAAATTCTGAAATTTTAAGTAACCATATTTAATCAATCAAATTTTTAAACAAAATTAATTTTAAAAAATGATGATTGTATTAGACTAGCTAGACTTGTGCACAGCTTATTTTGGCTTTGAAAACTGATCTTTTTACGACGTACTTCGCTAATGAATTTACCAAAAAAGATAATTTATTAATTATGCTGAATCAGCGCTGAAGAAAAGTCTTCCATAAATAATCCTAGCTGAAGACGTTGGGTGGGCGATATTTCTTCAAAGAATTTTTTTTTTAAATTTGACGAACTTTGACCGAAATTAATTAACAAAAAAAGACTAGTTGGCACTAAAGGCTTCTTTAGATAAATAAAGAATACCTTTAGTTTTAAAATATAAATAATTTAAAAATCTAATCAAAAAAATTATCAAATTGAAAATGTATCTTTCAATTTTGGTTGTTGTTAAGGAAGTTTTGTTCAATTGCTTGCGAGTCCTAGCTATTCTAACCAGCATTCTTAACATCATTGTTTTTCTCAATCCGATGCTGAAGGATTCCACCTATCGACTTCTTCTGATCAGTTCGGTAAATGATTTGGTCTATTCGCTGATGGTAGCGGTGTTATTTTTAATCCGAGAGTCGTTCTGTGTCCTATTTTGCTCACCCAACAGTCAATACTTGCGCTGTCTGCTACATATCATAATTGAAGACTATTTTACAAGTTGCCTATTCATGATCAATATCCTAATCGAACTTCTTCAATCATTTAAAAGACTTTTTGTTATTTCGAACAAAAAAAATTTTCAACATTTTTCAATGTCCAGTGCCATGATAGCAATTTTTCTCATATCATTCACATTTTACAGTCCGGTCATTTTCTTGAACAGAATTGGGTACGCGAACACCACAAATGAATACATAGTTGAGCCCACTGATTTTGGTCACACAAAATTTGGCCGATTGATTCCATTTTTTTTGTCACTAATTCGCCTAGTTTTGGCCACGCTGATCCTTTTTGCCATAAACATATTGACTTTTGTCCGCTTTAGGAAATACTTCAACCGCAAGTCATTTTTAAATGAGCAAAATTCAGCCACAAACTCTACAAATTTTTTTTCATATGGAACGAGATCGGGCCAAAAGAGCAGCAATTTTCGGATGTCCATAAAAGCCAGCAAAAATATAACTTTGATGCTGATTTCAATTTCAGTCTTGTTTTCGCTGGGAACCATGCCGTTTGCGCTCTATTATGCGTTCAGAGACTTTTTTGAGGTAAAACAAGAGTACCAGGTGATGGTGTTTAATTTTTCTGCTTTCTGCTTGCATTTATTTATTATTGTTAAACTTTTCATTTATTATTGTTTTAATAAAATGTATCGGAAAATATTGAGCAGTCAATTAACTTCTTTTTTTAGATATTTTTCATTTAGAAATTAATTAAATTTTTGTGTCACAAAGCTTCCTTTATTTTTGAAATAAAATAAATTTATGGCCAAAATTTTTGATTTTTAATGCCTGGATAAATTCGAGGAATCAACATAAACTCAAATAGATTGTTTAGAAGCGTTTAAAATTTCATTTAACATTTATTTTAGATAAAATAAAGAGCAGAAATCTTTTTTCCATTTTTTATCAACGAAGAACGGAGAAAGAAGTGACATTGGGAATTTTGGTACAAAAAATAAAATATTAAAAATGCCAAAGCTAAATTTCGGACGGATCAAAACATGTTCTGTAAATTGAAGCAACTGAAACATACTTTTTACCAACAATAAACTGGTTCTGAAAAACTCTGCAATAAATCTGCAAAATTCAGAAAATTATGAATTTGGATTAATCCAACTCATTTATAAGTGGTGGTACAGAGGATGTATCAGTTGCTACAATTTACAGAACATTTTTCAATCACTCCGAATAAAAGCTCTGGCGTTTTTTATATTTTGTTCTTGTTTTTTTTTTTATATTTTAGTTTTATTCAGAGTTGTTTAAAAGTCACAAGTCTCAAGTCAAGTCCAAGTCCGGACTTGAATTTTTTTTTTTAATTTTTTTTCAAAATTCCAAGTCCAGGCTTTAAAATTTTGAATACTAAAGAAGAAATTTATGCTAAAATTGCAAGAAAATTCTGATATATGGCAAATCTATTGCATTAGACAACCCAAGAGTATATAAATTTTTTGATATGAAGCCTGATTTAGCAAATTTTAAAAAAAAGTTCGGACTTTTTTTTTAATGACTTGGACTTTTAAACAACTCTGGTTTTATTAAAGACCGAACTTTGAATGACTAATATTCTTTTTATACAGTAACCTCGTGTTAACGACTCTAAGAGTAAAGACCAAATCCAACCTTTTTTCTTTTAGAGTTAATTACATTGTAAGATTGAAGGTCAGATTAAAATTTTTTTTTTTTTAATTTGAATTTAAACTCTACCTAACATAAATTAAAGGTAATATTTTAAAAAGTTTAATAAGAAATCAATTGAATTATAATTGGATTTAAATTTTTGAATAATAAAGAAAGAAATGCTTATTTTTATTCCGTCTGACAATTTCCCCATTTTCATCACTAGAACCTTTTTTCTTACCCTTTTCTTAGGACTTGTTTCACTATTTTTTTATAGCATTGTGATTTCTGTTGCAAAAAACAAAAACAAAATATTAAAAAAGTTCTGAAGGACCAAAACATGCTCTGTAAATTGAAGCAACTGATAATCTTTTGTACCACCAATATACTAATTCTGCAAAACTCTTCAATAAATCTGTAAAATTCAGAAAATGGTGAATTTGAGATATATTATATCAAAAAGCCATCTCAACTTTAAGTTATGGTACAGAGGATGTATCAATCGTCCTAATTTACAGAACATGTTTTGGTCCTTCAGAACTTCAGAAATTTTTAATATTTTGTTTTTGATTTTAGTATTAAATTTCACGATGCCATTTTTATCTGTATTTTCATTTTTTGAGTTATAAGATATCTGAATATTAAAAAAGCTTTTTTTATAGATATTTTTAGTAATTATTTTCTCGTATTATTTTGCTAATACAAGAATTGCTAAAGCAAAGAATTAAAGATTTGCTTGAAGCAAAAAATTTATTTTTATTATCAGGTGTGGGTTTTAATAATTAAAATCATAATTTTAATTTTTTATTTTTAATATCTATATCTTCAGTACAGCAAATTAGAAAATTTTTTAAAATATTCTCAGTTTATTCAATAATAAAAATTAATTAAAATTTTAATCAAGTAAGAAATTTGAATTTAATAAAATTTTTTATAGCTATTAATATTAAAAAAAAAGGAATTGCCAACACATATCCGTCAATCTATCGCCTTATTACAGTATTTGTTGACACTTAAAGTTAATTTATATAAAACCATGAAAAAATAAGCTTTTTTTTTTATTTTTAGCTTAAAAATGAGAAAATTTTATATTTTGAACGCTTTATTTTTGATTAACTTTGGTGAAATTTTGTGTTCAAAAGAGTCTGTCATAACCAAAAAGTCATGTAAAGATCCAGACGATGAATACTTGAGTGAACTTTTGTCCAACTATTCAATAGTTTACACAAAATACGAGCAGAACAGATTAAAAGATCCCAACAAAATCTCGACTCTTGACTCAGAGTCCCAAACTATTCAAACAAAAGCCTCAAATTTTTTAGTAGACAAATCAGAGTGTAATCTGTTAACTAGAAATGCAAGCATTATTAGTCAGGCCTCTTTGTGTCCTTGGCGAATAAAGAAAATATTTCGAGCATCTATGTTTCCAAAAGATATGAGTCAAATTCAGTGCACCTGCGATTCATGTATGATGATTGGAAACGCCAAAATTTACCGAAATGTGCTAAGCTGTCAACCGGTTTTGAAACGACGACCAGTTCTATTCAGATCGAATGAATGCATTAATGGAATTTATAAATGGGATCTTACTGTAGAACATGTTGGTGTAGCTTGTGTATGTGGTTTTGACTATAGACTAGTACCTTTTTTAAAAATTTAACTTTTAGTTTTTTAATTTTATTTTTTTTCAAGTTTAAATAACTTTTTTGGAAAAAAATGTTCAAAGTAATCTCTTGTGAAACATAAGATCCAAGAATAGTGTATCAATCTTAAATAAATTTTTTAAAATTCCAACTTTAAATTGTTGAAATGATATTTTTATTAGATTAGAAAAGGGTTTACTGTTTTCGAGATATTTTGATTTGTAAGACAAGAAGCCCAAGAGGAAATTAAACTAATAATCGAGTCAATACAAACTGATCACCATAACAAACTGTCCCATTTGAATTCGCTTACGTCCAAAAATTTTTTAAAAATTTTTTAAATTTTGTAAAACAATTTTCTACAGGATGATTTAGTCTATATATCATAGTAAACCTCGAACTTAACTATCAGATAAAAGGAATTTTTTGTAACAAAATAAAATAACCCAAAAATCTTTACCCTGTCAACATTAAAATATTATTATTATTTTATAGTCTGAAATAATAGATTATATATTTTAAAATCGGACAGCTACCAAAGGAAGGCTAAATGTAGCATTTCTCTGCACTTAGTCTGCTTTAGCTTTTATTATTCTTTTAATAGTAATTTTTGTAATAAATTTTATTCTCTTTTTTGTAACTAAATTTTAAATTTTAACAAATGAACTCGAACATTTTTTATCATTTTTTCGATAGGGTTTAAACGAAGGCGAAAGCTATTCGGACAAACCTAGGGGTAACCCAAAATTATATTTAAAAAAAAAAAAAAAAGTAATTTACCTAAACTAATGTTTCAAAATCCCGATAAAAAAAAAAACTCGGAAGATACATTAGTTCAAAAAAATGCTTATTCAAAGATAATTGACGAATAAAAAGCTTGAAAAACTGAGTCTCGAAAAGAATTCAATAAAAGCTAATAATTTATTTATTTTTTTTACAGCTCGCTTCAATAGAGGCTAATACAGAAGTTGACGCGATTATTGCAAGTGGTGAATCTGATTTTCAGTGTGATATTTGTCATGAAAATGGAGTTATCAAAAAATGTAAAGAAGCATGGGCTCAAAAATTACCTAAAAGTAAAGCCGATAAAAAAAACAAATAATTATCCTGTATTTCTTTTTTTGAATAATTGATTTAATTAGGAATTTATTTAATTAAATAAAAAAGAAATTTTTTTTTCTAATTTTTTCCAGGTTAACTTTAGATCACAAAAATTTTTACAGTTAAACTGAAGCTCACGAAAGTGTAAGTTCACGAATTAACCAATTTTGTAACAAAACATAATTAAAAAAAAACTAAATATATGTTTTAACATTTATCAAAACAATTAATTAATTAATAAATAAGTAATTTATATAAAATCATTTTTTTTTAATTAAATTAAAGAAAGTAAATTCATTTTTCATATTTAATTAAAAAAATTTATTTTCGAATTTGGTTTTAAATAAAATTTTAGCGTATTTTTAAAGAATTTTAATAAGATAACAGAAATAATATAACAAAAATTAAATATATTTTAACTTTTATTCTACGTATAGTTTTTTCAAACATGAATATTTTTTTAAAGACAATTTAAATTAATTTGTATTTATTTTTATTAAAAAAAATTGAAATAATGTAAAAACATTATCGTTGACGTTAATTAACGGTATTTAATGGTGTAAATGGTATTTAAATTTTGAATTTTTCCAGAAAATTATTTAATAAAATTTTTATGTTTTAATTATTGATAAAAAAAGAAATGAAGCAAAAAAAGTTAGTAACGTTAGCGAAAAAAACAGTTTTGGATTTGTCAAAAATAATTTTTTATTTCTTTTATTTTTGCTAATTCATTTGTTAAATTTAAAAATTTCGCAAAAATAAAGAATCTTTAATTTTTTTTTACCATTGATGATGATTTACTCATATTTTAATTTATTTGAGTTTCTGCTACAGAAAAATCATGCAAATTACTTTAGTTATAACTTTTATTTAGTAAAAATAATTCTTTAAAAAAAATAGATTGTAAAAATTAAACTTTAGTCAATAATTTTAGTTTAGTCGACTAAAAATTAGTTAACTAAAAGAAGCAAGACCACTGGTGTAGTTGTTGTAAAACCTTTTCTCTCAAGTTATTTTAATAGAAATTAAATTTGTAAATGGCCGAGCCAGACATCCTCAATCCCAAGGTAGGGTAGAAGGAGCCAACACGGACATAAAAACAATGCTGGCTACTTGGATGCGAGAAATAAATAACTTAGACAAAGCTTTAAGTGTGAGGCAAGCAGAAAATGAATTATCAATTGGTGGTGGTCGGGGCATGATAAAATGCGGCTGTAATGGTCAAATTATGACAAATCGATGAGATTGCAAAAAATCCCAGTTTTTGTGGAACTCAAGATGTCATTGAGGCAATTCAAGCTGCAAAAACAAATAAACTTTTTTTAAATACCCTTTTTCAGTTATTTACCAAACTATTTCGAGTGAATTACTAAAGTTTAAAGAGAAAAATATTTGTTTTCTTTATTTTGAAAATATACGTTTCGTTTCAGTAAATCATTTAAATAAATAAAAATCAGTAAATATCTTAAATTAATTTATTTTTTTATGTTTTACATTTTTACTGAAAGACCAGTAAATTTCCAAATTTGGATGTTTAGAAATTTACAGTAACATTAACAAACATTTTTGAATTTTAATTTTTTGTTAATGTTAAATTTTTTCAGATATTATTTTTTATACACAATTAAACTAAATTTAAATTTTATTTTTTGATTTAGAAAAAGCATTTGATAAGGCCTCACACTTTGGGATCATTGCAAAACTAGACAACCTTGGTCTTAACCGTTGCTTATTGAATTGGGTAATTAACTTCCTAAGCAATAGGACATTTCAAGTGGATTATAAGGAATGTGTTTCAATAGAAAAGCCAATAAACTGTGGAGTTCCACAAGGAAGCTGTCTCTCACCAACTCTATTCATTATATATTTTAGTGATGTAGCGAAAACCTTACCAGAGAATATAAAATTAGCTCTTTTCGCTGATGACCTGTGCATCTGGATTTCATGTAAATCAATTAAAGAACTTAAAAAAAATCTCCAAATCGCCATAGATAAAGTAGCTGATTTTTGTTTAACCTGGGGATTTAAAATCAATCTCTCGAAAACTTGTCAACATTCACTACAGCAGGCCATAGGAAAAACTATGAGAGAAAATACAATTTAAAGCTTCGAATTGGTAACCAGCAGGTCCCTTTGGAACCAAACCCAACATTTCTTGGTATTAAACTGGACCCAAAAATCTGTTTCAAAGCACATTTGGACCAACTAGAAAGGAAGCTCATTCCTAAAACGAACCTGCTCAGACGAATAAGAAATTTTAAATGGGCCAAGTGCCTATCTTTAAACATACAATTATATAAGTCTTTAATTAGATCTCTTATGGATTACTGATTTGTCATAATCAATGTGGGTACTGAAAGAATTAAGAAAAATCTGCAGAAAATCCAAAACAGGATCTTAAAAATAATTAAATTTTTTCCGCTAAAGACTTCAGTACGCACGATACACAAAGTACTCAATCTCGACACAATCGAAGAAAGGGCAAATCACTTGTTTGTCAAATTCATAGAAAGTAAATCAAAACAAGAATTTATAGCCAAAGAAATTCACGCATACGTGCAAACTGTTTCCCACTCAGATCCCAAAAGATTCAAAACACCGATTGACTTATTCTACGAATTCGAATCCAATAAAGACAATTAATCTGTCTTAAATCCTAATGTAAATATCTTTATCATATCTTAACCTTTGTATATTGCTATAAAACAATTTTTTCAATTAATTTTACTTTTTTTGTATAATTCAACTTTTAACTTAATCTAATTTTGTAAAAACCTAAAAACTTTTCAAACTAGAGGGTTTAAACGAAGGCTTGCGCCATTCGGACGAACCCTGGGGCTTTCCCCTCAATTATATATTTAATAAAAATAATAAAAAAAAATTTTATTTTGAATAAATGAAGTGTTGATCGGTAACAGGGAAACTAGCTGGTTGACTAAATTTGAAGCTTTAAAAAAAAACTTAGTCTGCTTTTGCTTTTATTATTTGTATTATTTTAAAATTAAAAAAAAATTATATATACAAACAATTGATAAACAATATTGAATTTTAATTTATTTGTTTAAAATAAAAAAAAAATTGATTAGGTAAATATTGATTCAATTTCGAAAATTCCAAAAATATTTTTGTTTAAAAATCAATGAAATATGAAAAACTTAAATTATGAAATTTAAACACCTCATTTTAGAAAAAAAAATAAAAATTTTTGGAATTGTATCTGTCAAAAGAGTTGGATCATATCATGAACTCATCAGCTGAAAATGGTTTTTTTCAGGCAAAGGCTAATTTTTTGGGTAGTGAAATAATGGACGCGTTTAATGATACAATTGACGGAGCAGATGCATGCCAGGATCAAATTAAAAAATTAATCAGCAAAGCTGAGTCAAAAAATTCTGCTTTATCAGTTAACAATAATTTATTAATAATTGAAGTTTCTGGCTTAAAATCTGAGGACAAAATTAATATTACTCTACCGATTTATTTATTAACTTATTGTGGCGTTTTTAAGCAAACAAATAATAATAATGGAAGGGAGTTCGAATCACTAGAAAAAACAGAAATTCATGATCGATCAAAGGCGATATTTGTGGCAACATTTAGAAGCTTTCATAATTTTAACACTGTAAATTGTTTTGGATTTTATTTTGACTCTGATAACCAGGCAATGGAACTTGTAGAAACTCTTGCAAAGATTTATTATGAAATTGTTAGTAAATATCAAAAAAACAATTAGTTTAATTACTTATTTTATTTGACTATTTCGAATATTCTTTAAAATTAATTAATAAAATTAAACTAAATTTCTTAAATTTATTAAGTTTAATTTTTAATTTTATTTTAAATATTTATTTCAGAAATTATGCAAAGCTCTAAATAATCTCAAGGTAAAAAAGACTTGTTAGTTGTCGTAAAGATATTTAATTTAGATCATTGTTTCGTCGGCATAGGTATTTTTTATCATTTAAATAGAAAGAAAAAATTTAATCATTGAGTCTTGAAGAACTTCAGTTAAATTTCTAAACTAGCAGGAGATAGTTTCAATCTGCGAGGACCGATTTTAACATAGAATCGATGGTCGCTTATGCGTACACTAAAACCTAAGAATTAAAAGCTAAAATTTTAATAGAAAAAATACAGGGTTCTAATATTTTAATTTTTATGAAATACTTTTGCATGTAATAGATTTAAATAGATTTATAGAAAAGTAAAGCCAAAAATTTCATTTTTTTCAATTTTTCTAAATTTTTATTTTTTAAAACATACTTTAAAGATCAATAAATGGAAGAAAAATTTATAAGTCTTAGAATTGCCGAAGCCTATTAAATTACGAAACCGAAATAGTCCTCCTGATTGTTTTCTAGGAAATTTAAAAACTAAAAAAAACTTGAATCTAGTCAAAATTTAGAAAACAATCATAGAGATTATACAAGGTAGTCAGACCTATCCGACAAAGTCATTTCCGACAAATCACGATCCGACAATTTTTTTTTTACAATTAATTAAAAAGGTAATTAAGTAAAAATTTTATTGTCAAAGTCACTTCCGACAATTTTTTATTTAAAAATCAATTAAAAAGGTATATAAAGTCATTCTCTTTTAAGTAATGTCATTTTAAAATTGTCCAAAAATAGTAAATAAATAAATAAACAAAATAAATAATAGTATTGTCACCAAATTCATTTCATGTCTCAAAGTCAAGATAATACTTTTTTTGAGTTTAAAACCACTAAAGGGAAACTTTGTATTGGTTACTTAGGTGAAAAGTATCGATTTAAATATGAATCGAAGATAACAGGATATAAATCTTGGATTTGTTGTGAAAACGAATCTTCTGGTTGCTTAGCAACCAACTTTTAGGACAGCTCCACTTTTATTCACCCAATCCTGGAATATACATGCCAAAACTACTAATAAATCTTTTCCATTAGTTTTTTGCTTCCTAGAAGACAAGTCAGAGCTATCATATACCAGGGTTTACGAAAAACTTTTACAAATTAAACCAGATCTTAAACCAAGGACGATTATGACTGATTTTGAAAAAGGTTCAATGAATGCTGGACGTTCGGTTTTCACACAATCAAATATAAAAGCGTGTTTATTTCATCTAACGCAAAATATATGGAAGCATATTCAGTTACTTGGTCTCTCTAGTCTATATAAAGCTCCAGTGTCAAATGAAGAATCAACTCAACAATTCAATGACAACTGCAAAAAGCATATGAAATATTTGTTTGCCATTGCTTTTGTACCAGTGAACGACGTAGTCAATGTTTTTGAATTAATCGAGAAAGATATCCCTTCCGAATTAGACCCACTTTATGACTATTTTTCCTCGTTGTTCCTCAGGAAGGCGCAGGTCGTCGACGGAGAAAAAAGGACCGTAAAGAACCATTATTTGCCATCAATGTCTGGAACATGTACGACAATGTTCTATCCGATTCATCGAGAACTATTAATTGCTTAGAAGCTTGGCATCGTGTTTTCAATAAGAGAGTAGCAATTTCTCACCCTCAAACACCAGTTTTTATTCAGCATTTGGTTGAAGTACAAGATAAAGTGGAACGTGATCTAAATCACATCAATAATGGCGTACCGAACATCCCAAAGAAAGAATCAACGCATTCGTGATCAAAGAATCAAACGAATAGTCGAAAAATACAACGATTCCGATCACATTCAATATCTTAATAGTATAGGCAACTATTTCGATTTTATTCATAATTAACATTATAATACAAATTTAATTATTTTTATTACTTCTTTTTTTAATCAACCAATAAAATTTTTATTATACTAAAACCTTTTTAATTAATTGTAAAAAAAAAAATTGTCGGAAATGACTTGTCGGAAGTGACTTTGTCGGATAGGTCTGCCAGCCATTATACAAATAATCCAATTTTATCTAGCCGTACAAGACCTTACTGGATAGCCATTTAATTGTCGATTATAGTGACACTGAATCTACATGCAGTCAATCAGAAAATGATGAATATTTTGATAACGAATATTATGATGAAGATGAATTAAATACATCAAATGTGTCAAAAAAGTCTGAGTTTACAGAGTCTAATTTGAGCACCGAAGCACCTATTTTTGTTTTAACACAACAAGAAAATCCAAAAATGATTTTTTAAAATTTTGAATACGTACAGGAAAAGAGATATAAACATTTACTATATATTCCATTCATGTTCGGTAAAACTCCAGTTTAATGTAAGGTAAGAGTACTTACTGATGAAAATAATAAAATTGTTAGTATTAAAAATAATTTTCGTTTTCACGAGGATGAAATGGTAAATTATGAAGACAGAATATGCAAATATAAATCGGTAGTGAGATAAAAGCAAGGGCTGTAATTAGCAATGAGAAGTCAGGACAATAATAAAAGATATTTTTGGTAACGTAAATATTAAGGATGCTTATACACTGCCTCAAATGCACAGTTTTAAACAACAGATAGATAGGAAAAGAAAAAAAGGAACTGATTTTTGTAAGGAGGCCAAAACTTTAAAAGAGCTTGCTATGCAAAAATAGAACAAGATAACTAAATCAGGGAAATATTTTATAATTTTCGATAATGGATGTGAAGATGAGGAACGTATTTTAATTGTTTGCATTAGGGAAAATAAAGAATTTTTAAACTCTGAGTCAACTATTAATTTAGTAAAAAATAAAAGAAATTTGTTTTTAGTTTATTGTTTTTTTACCTAATAAACAGCAAAAAACATTTATAAAATTATTTAATAATTTTAAATCAAAAGGGATTTCAGTAATGAGCTTCAGAGTCCATAAACTAATATATGAAAATATTGAAAAATATCATATTGGTTTTCTTAAGTATCTGGAATCCAAAACTATATAAGTACCTCAATTTGCAATAGATACCTGGCATGCCTTAAAAAGAGTGACCGGGTAGAGGGTGCATAGGCCAGATATTTGCACTTAAGAACATCAAAAACAAATTCTGGAATGGAATAACCCCCTGTACCTTCATTGACTTCAAGAAAGCCTTTGATAGCATACACAGAGAAACCTTGTGGGCCATATTAAGATCATATGACCTGCCACATAAGATAGTTTTCTTGATAGAGTGTAGCGTGATTCTGAAAAAAAGGACAATCTGATCCTTCAAAGTGCGTACAGGACTGAGGCAACGGTACGTTCTCTCTTCGACACTATTCCTAATACTAATTGACTATGTCCTGGAGAATACAACTGCCAGTGCGAGGGGTATACAATGAGAATTAACAACAATTTTGCATTTTTGAATTTTTTTTAAAGATTATCAGAATTTTTTTTTTTTAAATAAAAAATGAAAGTTAATTACACAAATTTGAAAAATTTTACTGTGCTCCTTGTAAAATCTATCGTTATAAGTCTTTTGATCTTAATGTTTAAATAAAAATACGTTTAAAAACACAAATTTTTCGAACTAAGGATGATATTATTTTAATTATATTTATTAATAATTTTAACTATTTTGGTAATAAAATTATAAATAAAATATAATTTTACTTTCCCCAAGAAATGAAAAATCAGCTGATTAATTTTTAATACAAATTAATTAAAGTTATGAAAATTCAGTTATATAAATTTTATAAAATAAAATTGCTAAATTTTTCAGAGATATTTTTAAAAATTATTGACGAGAAAATAAAAAATGGCCTCTTTTAAGTATATTAAAATACTTAAATCAAATTAATAAAAATCTTGTTTCTTAGCTTTTTTTATGATTCAAAATCTAATAACATGAAAATTGCTAATGAATTTATTAATTAAATCATATTTCAAATTGTCCATCGGACTTGAATTTTAATCAAATAAAATAAATAAATGAAATGAAAACAAAGTAAAATTTAATAATTTACAAAATTGAAATAGCAAAAATTGGCGCTAAAAATTTTAAAAACCTTCAAATACAATTTTTTTAAAAAGCCTGTTTATGATTTCGTATTTTTCTTTCTAAAATTTATTATAACAACAGGCAGTAAAAAGTAAACAAATGCGAGAATTAGACTAGCTAAAATAATGAAAGTGATGGTTGTGATTAAAATAGTAATTTTTTTTCGACTTATGTTCCTTTTTTTGAACAGATTTCGTTTGGAATTTGTTGAGAAAAGTGAAGAATCAAATGAAGATGAATTATCTATTGTTGAAGATGTTTGTTGTGAATCGCTAGAAAAACTTTTTTCACTTGTTGGATGATTAGTAGATTCTTTTGAGCGAGATTGGTATTCTGATGTATTGCTAATTGATGTATTTGATACAAAAGAATTTGACAAAGCCGAGCTTTTAAGTGATCTAGTAACTTTCAATGCACAAAAGCTATTTATTCTTTCATTGGATTTAGAATTCGACATATTCAGTTTTTTAATTTTTTAATAAATTAAATTAATTGTTATTTAAAAATTGAAAATTTGATGATCAATTAGAACCTCCTTGGAGATTTTTAAGCTATCAAATATTATTGAATTGTTTATTAGTTGATCGTATTTCAAAAGATGTCTTTGCCTGTCTTTACTGAGCCATTTTAAATTCATAATTTTAATTTCAAATCCAAATTAAAACTCTTGAATTTTAAATACCGTAATCTCATGATAACGACTCTAAGAGTAAAGCCCAAATCCAACCTTTTTTCTTTTAGAGTTAATTACACAGTTTCAAATAAAACATTTTTAATTTTGCCTTTGATCTTACAATAAATGCTCTTAGAGTAAGGTTCAATTGTAGAAAAAGAAATCTACAATTTTTTTTTAATTTTTTGTATGAGAATAAAGATATTTTTTTTTTAGAGTAAAAGTTAATTTTTTGGCTTTATTTTGGGAAATATCCCTTACATAGAGTATTTTCTGGTTAATTAAATTTTAATTGTTTAAACATAGAAACTATGTAATTAACTTTTATAGAAAAAAAGTTGGATCTGGGCTTTACTCTTGGAGTCGTTAACTTGAGGTTACGGTAATAACTTTAATAAATAAAATAAAATCAAAAGCAATACTTGAACATTTAAAACTGGTCATTCCTTGTATCAATGCATCTATTTTTATTTTGTGATTTAATTTTTAATTTTAATTATAAATAAATGAGTATTTAGACGAAAAAATAATAAAATTTGATTTAAAAAATGATTAAAAATAATAATTGTTTGAAAAAATCTGCTTCAATTATTTTTTCAGTCTAGTTAATTTTTTGTCAGCTAATAAATGAGATTAGTCTTTTATTTTTTATAAAATTTAGGTACTTAGTGTTTAATTAGTTATCATTTTTTAATAAAAAAAATTAATTTTCAAATATTGTCAATAGGTAAAAAATATTTGATAACTAGGGTGTTTATTCGAAATAGTGTGGTAATATTTGTAGCTAGATAGAAATCATGGATTCTTAATTGATCATAAACTTGAATTTGCTTCAACGCTTCAAAGGACATAAAGGTAGCACGGGACAGATTTGGTCAAAACTTGAAGTCATTTAATCAAAGTAAAATTTTGATTTTGATCTAATATCATTTTAGTTGCTTAAAATTCTTAAACTAGAGTTTTATTTAAAAAAAAATTAAAGATTTAATTCGAAAATATTAATAATTAAAAAATGGAATAAAAAATATAAGAACACTTTTAGACACATTTTTGTAAAATTTAAAAAATTTTCTTAGTGTTCAAGAAATTTAGAATTTAGAAATTCAGGCTTTTTTATAATATCGGGCAAAAACTAACTCATTAAGCTTAATTTGTTTATTGTTGGAAATCGACCTCAATCGATTGATAGAATTCAGAAATCGACTAATTTTTTAAATTATTTTATTCGCGGTAATTAATTAAGAAGAACAAATTTTTGAGTTACAAATTTAAAAAAAATAAAATTTTTACTGACTATTTTAGTTAAAATTTCAGTTAAAATTTCATCTTTTTCATTGTAGATACTTTGAACATTTGACTTTTAATTGATTAAAATTTAAAGATTTCTCAAGATTTTTAGGAAATTAAAAATAATTAAAAAAAAATTTATTTACTAAAATTTTATTTATAAAAAAAAGCAAAGAAACAAATCGGGCTAATTACTGCAAATTTTTTTAAAATAATTTGGTCATAAAACTAATCTAGAAATTAATTTATTTTTTTTTTGATAAAAACCTAAATATTATTTTCCAAAAGTGAAATAAACGCAAAACAAAAACCCGACAGTGTATAATTAACTTGATAAATTAAAATTGAACCGCTAAAAATTGGATAATACACCGGTCGGATTTATTTATCATCATCACAACTTATCGAATAGGCCGATGTAAAAATATTCAAAAAAGTTTTAAATATAGCACGCAATTCTGAGAAAAAAAGAAAAAAACAAAAGACGAAAGATTCTATTTAAACAAAGTAGACTCGAAATTAGAAAAATAAATGCTTGTTATAAATTTGAAAATAAAATAACAACTGAACGTTTTTTAAAAAAAAAGGTTAAACACATAAAAACATTTAACTCAGAAAAGAAGAGACCAGATATTTGATTCCAATGCCCTTCTTGTTTTACAATTTACATTGGTTTTAATACCATTTAACATTATATCTAAAATTAATTTTTCAAAAAATTAAATAAATAGAAAACAAAAATTTGAAAAATTGAGTAAAATTTCTGATGACTCATCTCAGTCCAATCAAACAGCTTTTTTTGCTCCAACATTTCCATTCCATTTTCCCAAGTCAAAATTATTTTTGCTCAAAATCCAAAGTCTCATTTAAACAAGCACTTTTTTCTAATCTTTTTATTCTCTTTTTAATTATGATTTGTATGGTTCTTTAACTTGTTTGATATTTTAAAAAATTTTTAAATATTTTTTCCATTGACATATACAGATACGAAAATTGATTATACAAACACACGTTTTTAGTTAGCTGTTTATTATCACTGATTGGACACTTAAAATAAGCAGCATTTCCATCCTGAAAGTTTTCCACTAGAATTAGCCTTTGATTTTCGTAATTTGGCAACTTCCTTTGGAGTAATGTCTTTAGTTGTGTCATATTTTACTTTTGTTTCTTTGCTCTTAGTCCATGGAAATTTACTTTGACCACTCTTAATGTCACTTATTGTAAAAACTTTTATTTCCTTGTCGTCATCTTCGTCATCGCTGGAAATTAATGATCGCTTAAATTCTTTTTGCTTGGACTTTTGATTTGATTTATTTTTGTCAGAGCTTTTAAAAGGTGCTTTAAAAACATTGATGATTCTATTGAAAACAGAAAAAAATCCATTTTCTTTTTTGCTTTGTTTGTTCTGTTTAGATTTTGATTCGTCCTTTTTTTGTCTGGACGCTGAACGATCTATTTCTGAACTATTTCTGAGGTGTTTAATTTCGTCTAAATTATCACGAAATAGTAATTCATCGTCACTCTTATTTAGGCTTTTAACAAGCGAGGTCCGATGTAATTCCTTGGGTCTTTCTTGAGATCGTTGTTTGCATTCATCTGTTATTTTAATCTCGGTTAAACTTTCAATTTTGATGGTCTTTGCATCACTTTGAACGATGGGAATTGAGAGATCCGAAGGGAAAATTGGTATAGAAGAATTTTGCGGTTGATTATTAATATTATTTCTAACATCTGGTTGTACATTTATTAAATTCTGAACAGAAAGTGGTTCAATAAATTTGGCAACGTCATTTCTAAAAGGATTGTTCGAGGAAAATTTATAAGTCTTGGAATTTTCAGTATGATTTTTAGAACTTTGGATATTTTCATAGAATGGATTATTAAAACCAATGTTTCTAGACTCGGAAATATTTTTAGATCGAGATTCAAAAGAGACATTATTTATTTCGCGGGTTTTTGATATATTAATTTTGTAACTATTTAATTCATAATCATTTGAAATAGAAGGATCTAAAGATGAAAATCGTTTCGAATCTGAAAATTCATCATTTGTAGCGAACGATCTATCCATATAAGGCTCATCATCACTTATAAAATCGGCTTCAGTTGATAAAGGCCTCTTGTTAACAATACTAATTTTTACTAATTGTAATGGATGAATACTGATATCTTGCTGATTGGAATCAGATGAAGATGAGGATGAAATATCTTTTGGATGGGTTTTAGAAATGTTCTGGAAGGAAGAAACATTTGAATTTGTATGGTGATCAATAAGCGAGTTAAAATATTCGATCTTAGATGAAAAATCAGTAAAAAAACGCTCAGATTGCTGACATTTAGTTGAATTATCTTCTGATTGAGTAATCCTCTCCTGTGAATTAACAAGTGAATCAAGATCTAAATTAAGACGATCTGTAATTTGAGTAAGATGAGATTGGTCCTTAAGAGAAATAAAAGATTCATTATTAGAATAGGGCTGAATGTATATCGGAATTTCAAAGTCATAATTTGGTTCAATATTTAAATCGAGTTGAGAAATAATAGAATTATTAAAATACTGGTCTGGTTGTTCGACAACAGTTTGTTCAATCGAAGCTTGCTTATCTTCTTCAGATGGTTCTTGTTTAGCTTCAACGATTGGAACCTCTTGCTTAACAGCGATTGATTCATCTTCTTTAATTTCTTGTGATTGTTCAGCATGAGTCTCAATAACGCTTTCGACCGAAACTGGTTCTTTACTTTCTACAACACTAGTATCGACAATAAATTTATCGACCAACTTGTCAAATATTTCACTTGATTCGACTTTTTGTTCTTCGACTTGTACTGGCTCTTCTTCGCTAGGAGATGGCTCAGTCTTGATGAACGAATCAATAATGTTGATAAATTTATCGATTGAAGCTTGGTCTGGTTGTTCGACAACAGTTTGTTCAATCGAAGCTTGCTTATCTTCTTCTATTTCATTTCTTTTGTTCTTTTCAGTTAATTCGTAATCCTTGATTTTTTTTTGTGTTAATAGTTCGATATTTTTTAATTGGATTTCTACAAATTTTTCATTTAATTCCTTTTGATCGCTATCTTTGTCATCCTTTTCTTCTTTTCTTTGCATTTCATTTGTATTCTCTAAAACAAAAAAATAATTTTATTTTTTTCATTTTTATTTTTTTATTCAAGTCTATTTTGTAGTTTCCTTTTTCTTTTTATTTCCTCGTTTCTTATAAATTTTATATTTAAAAGGAAATTTATGTTTTTTATGCCTTTTTCCATATTTAATTCCTTTTTTTTTAAATCTTTATCTTTTTTTTAGAATTTTTTTTTCTTTTCAAACATAAATTTAAAAAACACAATTAATATTATTTTTTTTTTATCCATCCAAATTCACTTTATATTTTATTTTTACTTTTATTCTGTTTTTTCTAATTTAAATTGATATTTAAACACTTGATATAGTAGGGAATTATAAAATCATCTAAATTCATAAATAAAAATCGTGAAGAGAGCTTATTCAAAAATTACATTGTTGCTTTTCGCTAATTATTATTTTATAAAAAAAATAAATAAATATTTCAAGCCTTTTTAAAATAAATATGTTATTTCTGTTTTTTGTTAATATTTTTAATTTCAGCTTTAAAATAATTGTTCATTTCCTTTACCATAAATATCGAAAAATAATCTTCCTAAAGCTTTTTTTATCTTGAAAATAAACTTAATTTGAAACCATGCTGAACTTAAAATTAAAAAAAAAAGAACATATTTAGCTAGAAACTCCTAATTTTTTAGAATAACATAAATTTTTATTTGAAATAATTAATTTAAAACGTTTTAGTTTTATTTGATTTCTGAATCATTTATGTATGTAATTTTTGTCTCTATATATCCATTAAATTTCAAGTTTAAAGAGCCAAAAAAAAGAAAATAGTTTTTTTAATGATAAATTTCAATATTATATTTCAGAAATAATTTTTTCCTTTGTTTATTAATTCGATATCATTGCTCTTTTCTAATTTCGTGCAGACTCAAAATCTCAATTTATTTCTTGTTGCTATTTTCTAATTCTATCTTAAGAACAGCTGTCAAAAACAAGATAATAAAAAATAAATAATAATTAAAAAATTACAATCAACTTTGATATGTTTACAGCTAACTAGGCCAATTTTTAATTCAACTTTGATTAAAATTGTTTTTATTTAGGCTCTAAATAAACTTCTAAATACTTATGGAATAAAACTTATCTCTCATTTGGTTTCTTTTTGATTTTTCTAATTTTATCGCACATTATTTGACGATATGCAAATAGAAACTTTTTGAAGAGATGGGAAATCAACCGATGTATATTATAAAAACGCATTGAAACTATAATGAGCGAGCTTAGAACGCATTAGACACAAAAAAACTAATCTCTGATTTGGAGCCTAAATTCATTTATAATGTCAGGATATGGGTAAGCATAATTTTGTAAAAACCCCATTCCCTTGATACAAAACTCTCTTATTGATTTAAAATTTTGCTGATTAAATTCTGGATTAAACAAACTTTGTATTTAATTTCTTGTTACAAATCATTTAAAAATGACGGATATTCTTGTTTGATTAATGATCTCAGTATTCAACTGAGCTAGCCAAGTTAATAAATTCCACAATTTATTTTTTTTAAAAGAATATGAATTATTGATTAGAAATTTAAATTTTCAAAAATGCTTAAAAAAATACTAAGTAAATTTAAATGACTAATAGCGATTTGAAAATATTATGCAATTGGTAAATAATACAAAATTTAAGCAGTTCTCTTCTGTTCCTCTATTAGTCAGCAAGGACAAACAAACTCTAAATTATTTCTATATTTCTCTACTGAACTTATGATTCAAATTGTTTTTTTATTTGTCAAAATAAAACTTTTATTTTTTTACGATCTCTCGTTTAAATATCTGAATTATCATATTTTTTTGCATTTTTCGTTTATTTAAATGTTTTTGCTGCATTAAAAAAAAAATGAAAAAAAAAAAAAAAATTAGAAAACAAGCAAAAAATTCTAATCAATATAAAATTGTGGAAATTGATTTTATTAACAACAACAAAAATCTGTTAATTTTTTGAAATTTATTCCAACTGAGCCCAATTTTCCTAATTTATGATTATTTCAATAAAAAATTAGCTTACCGTTTTGAATTTCAGCAAACACCGGCTGATTGCAATCATTCAAATTGATTTTTTCGGCACAACCTTTATCCATCTCGATGCTAAATGATTCCGTGAGCTTAAAGTTCAAGTTGTGTGCGGAAGGCAGGCAGTGGCCATCAGTGTTGGGCAGGGAATTTTCAGTCTTCTCTGATTTAGCATGAGTGAGAGGCAAATGAGTTTTATTTATGATAAACAATTCATAATTATCATGGCTTCGAGCGTCACTGGAATCGCTCAAGTTAAACACTTGTGCACCACTCTTCTCAGGCAATTCATTAGTTCCATCAGTCGCGGAAGCACTTTGGCTCGATTGACTCTCAATTAGTTGTGTATCATCCTCCATTTGCTCATTTGTTTGCCTTGCTGATTGCATAGCTTTGTTTATCACTGATTTAACTAGATTAATGGCAGCTTCTCTTACAATTTCATCACTGCCTAGTACAATATTATTATCATCAGAAAATCTCTCTTCGCCTAAAAATAAAAATTGATTTTTAGCATGATATTTGTTTAGTTAGCAAAAATGTTGACAACATAGCTCGTAAAATTTATGATTAAAGATTATAAACGCCTATAAAACAATAAAAAAAAGAGCTAAATAACCTTTTCCTAAAATAACTTTGGCAATTAAAATAGACCTACTAGTTGCCGATGACGATTCGGTGATATTAGTAAAAGATTTGGACTCTTGTGTATCTTCGAAAATTAAATTTTCGTTTCTAGTTTCATTGTAGTTGTAAATGTCTACTATTCGGCTTTTGGAAACCGATTTGCTCAGTGTCTTGTGAACAAACACCCGCTTTTCATAGAACATTTCAGCTTTGATTTTTAGGTTTTCTTCGATTAAAAATTCTTGCACCGGGTCCTGTTCACTTGGGGCTTCATTCCACTTTGTAATCTGAATTGGCTGGCCACACTTTGACTCGCCACTGTTTTCCCATTGTTTACCATCGCTATCATCAGAACAAGTCTTTATTTTCAAAGTGGAACCAGCAAGTGGTTCGTTTGGCTTCTCTTTTTGTTTATCATCTGGAAAGGTTTCTTCAGCAAGCAGGTCTTCTTCTAAAGAACTTTTTTCAATCAGTAGCTCGGTGTCTTCACTTGTTTGAGAGTGGCAAGTTTTTTCAATTCCAATCTCTTGCCATTTAAGCTCCACACTGTCTGAAAAAGTTTGATTGACCACAGAACTGGGTGTTTCTACTGGCGACACAGATTGACTGGACTGAAGCCCCTGAGTAAGTTGCTCAATTTCCAGTTTAGTTCTGTCCAAGTTTTGCATTATTGTGCTGCATTTGGTTGTGTTGTCCAAAGTCGTGCATTCATCGTTGCCACGCTTAGCATTCATCAGCTCAAAATTTTCTCCATTTTTATCAATTGAACTAGTTTGCACATTTATATCTTTATCTCTAATGTCTGATTCAGACATCACTTTATCAACATCATCTGGTTCTTGTTTAGAGTCTTGATTATTTTTTGCCAAAAGAGTAGTCTTTTTTTTTCTATTTTTTTTTTTACTCGATTTGATGCTGTTTTTATGTTCAGTCTCTTTTATTAAAATTTTCTCATCAGAGTCTTTTTCTTTGCCCTTTACTGCTTCCGAATTCAATGCTTTTTTGGAGTTGGATTTTTGTTTTTTTTTAATTTTCCTATCTACTGACTTAGAACTTTCGTCAGTGCTAAGATTTGGCTTTAATTTATTCCCCAATTTTTCCACTTTATTTGTCAATTTAGCAGTGGTATCCGCTTTCTTCTCCTCAATTAGCACACTAGTTTTGTTCTTGGCAGTGGGGCCTATTTTCAAACTGGAGTCAGTCTCACTTTCTTTTTTCTTTTCATTTTTCACCGACTTATTCTTTTTTTTCTTCTTTTGCGGACTTGATCTCAGAAAAGCCATGTTCCTCAACTCTTTGGCATCATCCAAAGGCTTTTTTGCTTCTTTTGCACTCAGCTCAACACTTTTCTTTTCAACCAAAGGTTTTTCTTCTATTTTGACCAAAATTTTCTCATCCTGCATCTTTTTTTCCTCTATTTTTTTGTCCTTCTCTTCATCTAATTCTATTTTTTTTTCCAACTCGCATTTTTGAGCTGTTTGCCTAACTTTAGCTTTATTTTTCTTTTTTTTGGGCTTTTTTTTTGTCCTAACTTTATCTGCTACTAAAATTTCTGGCTCGTTACTAAAAGAAACTGGATCTAACGAAGTTGAGCTTGAGGCTGCTAAATCCTTGGCGACTTCAAAGTGTCTTTTTTCTGACTTATCTTCACTAGTCTTGTCAAAATCACCACTAACCTCTGGTATAAAGTCAGTGTCGTCTATGAGAGTGGAAAAGTTAGCAAAACTTTTTTCTGTGACAGCAGGACTTTTCTGAGAAAAAGCGCTCAAAAATTCATAAGCATCTGAACCAACCAGTTGATGGATTTCTTCTGTGACACATTTTATTCTCTCCCGAGTCTCTCTGTCCAGATCGCTGATTTGAGTTTGCTGTTGGATAAAATCTAGAGAGTGAAACAATTCGGCAGCTTTGTCGCTTCTGGTCGACAAGCTTGAGCCCCTTGACTTGGATCGCTTGGCTTTTGTCTGAGTATTTAAGCTGAAATTGTAGAAACCATTCTTTAAATTGGCCAGCAGCCTGACCGAATCGTAGCTGGCAATGTCACCGTTGTCATATATAAAGCTCACTCTTTCCATGTGTCCATAATCTTGGAATTCATGTCTGACAAGAAAGTGACGCATGGACTCGCTCATTTGATTTTCGCTCAAGCTGGCATTTCTTCTGTATCGGCGTCGGCGGACAGTGCCTCGGCCGCCTAATTGTGTCGTTGATGCATGCAAACTAGATCGCTTTGAATCATGTTTCGAGTTATCGCTCATTTTTTTTTTTACAATTTAATAATGTACATAATATAACAAAATAAAATAAAATCTTAAGAATCAGTTAAAAAAATTTAGTTCTAAGCAAATTTTAATTAAAAACCATTCTGATTAATGAAGCTTATTTTTCTTTAGGAAAAAAAAGTGAAAATTATTTATTTAGAAACAGTTAATAGATAGATTTGAAAAAAAAAAAAGAAAAAGTGGTCTAGTCAGAAATTAAAATTTTTGCATACAGACAAAATCTAAAATTTCTTGAAAACTGCCCGAAAAGGACTTGTATTTTGATGATTAGCGCCAGGGTTATTAGAAAAAATTTTATTTTTTTTTCTCCAAATTTAGCAGTTGCTATTTCGACTAATAACTAAAAGGTTAATTAAATGTTTCAGCAAAAGAACGCACATGAAAGAAAAAACTTGCTTTTTAAATTTAAGTTTATTATTCAGGTAAATAAATTTTCTACTACAAGAGGAAAATCAATTTTCTGCTAATTCAATACACTTACGTACGTGAGGGAGGGAGAACAAATGTTTGAAATGAAAATGCATTAAACTACTTGAATAATCAACATAGGTTCTGCCTGAGGACCACATTTTAACAGAATGTTGATTTATTGTGTAAATGAGAGTGACTCTTTAAGTGCTGAAGGCCTTGGTGAATATTTACTGTGATGCTTTCCCAATCTACATAAATTTAATTTGGTCAATGCAGCACTAAAAAAGTAGTGAAATTTTGATTAAAAAAATGAGGAAAAAGTTTGATCAAATATTTAGATACAAAATATTGAATTAGCTAGGTTGAAATAAAACCTAGAAATTAGACTAAGTCACTTCTAAAAAAAACTTTTTAAAAAGTGCTCACATCTAAATTGAAATCAAGATTGCCAGCATTAGAAGAAAAAAAACTTCTAGTAAAAATATTTGTTTGAAATACTTAAAGAAAAAAAACCTCTAAGGATTCAGCTTAAAACATCATGAAAACTTTTTGATTATTATTTTAAATAAAAAATAACAATTTGTAAAAATTTATTAATTTGACTAACTAGTAGTAGAAGTTGAAGTAGAAATGAATATTTCTTCACTTTGGAATCGATGCCGAATATTTGGGTTCACGGTTAAATACTGTTAAATTTTAACTTAATTAAAAATTTACTATTGATATTTTTTAGCTCATGAGAATTTCTCTGTTTTTTTAGGTCTCTTAATTTAAAAAATAAATCGATAAAAATTCAATCAAAATGTCAATATTCCTCTGAAATCATAACCCTCTGAACCCGATTTTGCTAATTCTAAAATTATCATATAGTTAAGTCAGATCATAAATTTAGATTCTTATTGTTGTTTTAGACACAAGCCATTTTTCATAAACAATCCGATTTGGTAAATCAAATTTTAGAAAATGCTATTTTATATTTTAATTTATTCCATTTAAAAAATAAGAAAATCCACAATTATAAAAATTAAAAAATAATCATTTATTATTTAAAACCTGAATTAAAGATTCCAAACTCCAAAATGCCTATTTAAAATTCCTTTTCGGATCTTGGTTTGACCTCATCAAAGTATTTACTCGGATTAGAATCGTTTGTTTATAATTTATTTTCATAATAATCAAAACAACAATAAATCAAGAATGCTTTTAATTTGCTTCCACTATTTAAAATTAGGGGAAATAAATTTATTGAGGTTTTTGTCGTCATAGCAAAAAAATAATAAAACATTCACTTTAAAATTCAAATCTACATTTGCATGCCAAAAATGCTGAGGCATATTCGCCAAACAAAGCCCAAATTTAACTCGTTATCTTTCTAGTTTAAAAAATCTAATGGAATCATAAACGCTTTATTCTTAACTCTATTATAATTTTTTATGATTTATGTAATTTTTTTTCTAAGTATTTTATTGCAATAAAATCAAGAGAAAAAACTCTTCTTAAATATTTTTATTTTATACTTTGCTAAAAGTAATTTTAACAGGTTGACTACAGAGAAGGAATTGAGCAAACATCTTATTTACGATTCATTTTGGTATTTATTTATTGTTAGTTATTAAATATCAGATATTTGATCGAATGATTACCTACTAATTATAAGATTGTAAGTACAATTAATTTGAGAAATGTGCCTCAAGTGTGGAACTTGGTAATTTGTTTGGCTTTACAAAAATAAAATTTGATTTTAAACAAAAATATTCATTTTTTAACATCATCTGAAATGCATGACAAATTAATTATAAGATATTTTTTGAAGAAAAAGAAAACCAACTTAAGTAAAATTCTTAATTTTCTAATTTGTGATGGTCACTAAACATTTGGCCATGCTATTTTTTAAATGTGCAGGGCTTTGTTTAGATTAAGAGCTACTAGATACTAGGTCTTTAAACAAATAAAATGATTACTTGCCAAAACTAAGCTTGACTTAATTTTGGCTTTTAAATGTCTTACATTTCTATTATTTTGTAGAAAAAATGTTTATTTTGTTTTCATCCTATTGCGTAAGAAAACACCATCTCGTAATAATTTTATCATGTTTGCTTATTTCTTAACTGTTGATTTATGTGTTTGATAGTGTTAAATGCTAGAATAATTAAAGTATAGAATATTGGTAAAATATTTTAGCTAAATAAAAAACACAATATTTTCTTCCAAAATCACTAAATCAAGCTATCAAATAGCGAACTAATTGATCTATTGAAATCTTTGAAAAATAGTAATTTTACTATTTGTTTGAATGAAATTTAATAGTTAATCCTTTGATATATAATCATCAAATACAGGTGCTACGAATATTCGAACAAATAAAATTTTCAGACCCATTCGAAATGAAAATTTCGATTCAAATTAAGATAAGCTTGAGTTGAAAGATAAACAAAAATCAATTTGGAAAAATTTAATTTGAATGTTACATAAAAATATAAAAATTTGTAAGCATACAACTTCAGTGATTTGTCTTAGATTAGATTAAAAATAATTTTTTTTAAATGAAATTTCAATTAAATCTTATGCAATGAGCTTTAATATTTACAAAAATTTTTTTAATATTTCCTCAAATCATTTTTGCATTGTTAATAAAATTTCTACATACTAAATTTTAGATTCAACAAAAAATCTTATGCAACATTACACCAAAAAAAAGTATCTTTTTTATGAACATTTTTTAAAGCTGTTTTTGGAAACAAAATAAGCAAAATTTATTAGCTCACATTCACATGTTCGCAAAGAATTTCAAAATCAACTTTTGAAAGTTTAAAATACTAGATGCATTAGGCATCTTTTTCAACCAAAGTGGCATTTAATCTCTAATAGAAAAAATAAGCTATAAACTTAAAGCAAATCTCAACTTTGCATCGCATTTGTTCAAGCTTGTAGATTTCAGATAAAGAATTTGTATTGCCTAATTGAAAAAAGAGCCTTCAAACTAATAAATCCAAAATCTTGTTCAAATATAATTTGAATGAAGAAATATTTGAGTAAATACGAAATATTTTTCTTATTGAGGCAAAAGAAAAAAACTTGTTTTTAAGAGATTTTAAATCAAGAATAAAGGTAATTTCTTTTTATTTTAAACTAAATTCCGTTAAGAAAAATGTTTATCTATTCTCGAGGAACATGTATCTTGAAATAACAGTAGGAAAATTGTTGACTTTTGTATTAGAAAAATAATTCTTAACCAAATTTAATTTACAAACATATTAAGAAAAAGATTAAGATTGAAATTTAGCTTAAACTTTTAATTTAATATATGAAATTGATGAGTATACTCAAGATTACAAATTAATTTGTTTGTGCAGTAAAAAAATTAAGAAAAGTTTATTATTAAAATAATAAAAACAGCTGATCTTCTATTTGAAATTTAAAAATTATTTATTTACAATTCTAATGAATTTTAAATTATTTGATGCACAATATTCACTTAACCCAGAGCTCAATATACCTAAATTTAACCTTAATCTTCTATTCTTAGCTTTTTTTTTTTAAACAAAGTACAATCGAAAAAATCAAAATATTATTACAAAAAAGTTAATAAAATTCGAAAATTAGAAATTAAGGTAAATTATTTACTGATAATTTTTTGTAAGATCGAAGTAAGATATAAAAAAAAAAAAACTTAAGTACACTTTAATGTTCTCATAGTATTTTGATTAAATTTGTTCTATAACAAAAATCTCGTAAAAAAAATAAAATTTTAAAAAACAATATGAAAAAAGTTGTTAGAAAAATTGAAGTGTTTTTGTTTGCTAGAGTTTTTATTTTTTGTTGTTAAAAGTTGATATAATTAATTTCATAATAATGTAGCATTTTAAAATTTTTTCAAGGCTCATTAGAAAAAGATTCGATTAAATGAAAATGTAAAAAATTTGAAAAATTGCTGATGAGCTATAAAAATATGACTAAAACTTGTTTTGTGTTTTTAATTGTTCAAAAAAATTTATAAAATTTTACGCTTGAAAATTTAGAGATTCAACGAAACGAAATCGAAAGTGTGTTGAGTTTTGTTTACTCCTATTATTTCACAAATTAAATGCAATTTTAATTTTGATAATTAATTTTGTGGTCACCCTACTTGGGTAATTGATATTTTTAATGACAAAGAATTATTTTATAAAGATAATGTACCAAAAGAGTAAGAAAAAATGAAAATTTTCTCTTGTTAAATTATTTTTAATCATTAATTATTTTAGGCATAGTTATGTGATTTTTTAATTACCTTACAAGTAATGACTTAGAATGCTTTTTTTTTGAATAGTTTTTGTTGTAACACCAGTTAAGTAATATTTACTTTTTAACAAAAAAACTTCAATTGAATAAATAGAAAAGTTCATAAATATTATTATTTTCAAAGCTTCTTTTTAGACTATTCAAATAAATTATGGATTCTTAAACGCTCGAAATATAGCTTCTCAAAACCTAATTTTAATTAATTTAAAAAAATTGAAAAAAATGAAAGTTAAATCGCTAAATGGGCTTTAAATAGCCAAAAATAAAAATTTATGTACGCTAACTTTTTATGTATATTATGAAAAAAATTCCAAAATAAATAGATAATGTCTGATTAATGCACCGATGCTAAAACTAAAGCAAATTTTAATAAAATGCTGTTCGGCACAAAAAATTATATATGGCCAAGAAAAATAAAAATTTCCTAACAATTTATATTAAAAGTGCTAATTTATTTGAATTCTTTTTTTAATTTGCCAAATTTTGCATGTTTTTTTGAAAAGTGAGTTTGCTGAGTTATTTTAATTCACCTGACTTATTTTTTTTTATCAAACTATCAAGTAGATTGTTATCATTAAAAGAGTTATAACCTACAATTCAAATGAAATTAAAATGACGACTGAAGATAATTGAAAAAAAATGGAAAAAACACAAGAAGCTTAAAATGGATGATTTAACCAGTTTTAAAATTTAATGATAAAATAGTTAAATTAAATAAAAATCAATTTGAATAAATTTCGATTCAATTTTTCGGTCAATTTCCTTTAATTTTACAATAAACATGACTTATAACCCAATTTGGAATTAAATTAATTTTTCTAAATTCATGAATATGAGATTCATTTAGCTCTTCTTAAAAAATGGGAAGAGTTATATAAAACAAATTTTAGGGTTTGAAAGAAGTTTTTAAAAATCAAAATTTATTTGTAATGTGACTTTTTATTAATTAAAAAAAATCTATTGGAAAAAACCCAGTAATCTTTAAAAAATTTATTTAGATTAAGATTGAAGTAAAAATGTTTTAGAAATTAGAAATAATGGAATGGCTTTATGACATTGTGTCTTAAAAAAGAGTCAACTTCCATTACCTCTCATGTCCGTTTTTATTAAAAGAATATTTAAATAGAAAACCACCTCATATCTAGGTTGTCAACTCTATAAAATCTTATTTTTTTAAGAAAAGCTGAAATATTTTGCTCTTTTCTACTAGTATCCTTGTAAAAAAATAACTTTAAAAAATAAAATACAAATAAACAGAAAATAAACTAGTTACATTTATAATTTAATAAAAGACTTAATTATTGATGCAAACTTATTTAAATTAAAAATTATTTTAAAATCTAAATGAAAGTTTCTATTAATTCCAATTTTTCAATAAAAATTGATATTTTATTGAAATGTACTTACAAGTTCATTTTTTTTCATTTTGTTTTTTAAATACTTCTTTTATACTAGGCAATAATTCCTAATCCCCATCAAATAGCAGCATTTTATTCCGAAAATTTTTAAACAATTTAAGGTTGAACATTAAATTAAAAAATAATTTTAATTTATTCTGTTACTTTAATGCTTACTCAAATCAACTACTTTATTCAATTTTATTATTAATGTATGAAGATTTCAATATTCCTGGTTTGTGCGATAAATAATTTTCATTTATGAATAAAATTTTAAATTAATTTAAGCCATCTTAACCGATCTTTATTCAAATAGATTTACCCATAATGTATAATTGAAAAAAAAAAAAAAAGAGGGTTCAAACGAAGGCTAAGTGCCATTCGGACGTTCCCGGGATTTACTCCCAAATTATTTTTTAAATAAATAAAATAAAAATAATGTTTAATTGGTTTTCTTGACATAGTTTACAAAATACTTAAATATTCATTTTTAATTCGCGATTTTAAAACTTGTATAATGATGATTATATGAATTTTTTAACTTGACAAAATTCTATGTAAAAGTATAAAAATGGAATTAAAATAGAAGTTTCTAGGCTTTGTGTAAGAGGGCCAAAGCGAGTTAAGAAACGCGTTTTCCAAATTGCTGGGCAATTTTTTGAAAATGGTTACGAAAATGAAAAAAAACTATCAATGAATTTTTTTTTTTTATTTTTACAGAAAATTCAATTTTAATTATTATATTTAAAATATCTTTTTATTATGTTTATTATGAGATTAAGAAAACCTTTCATTGTTAAAATGACTTGTTAAAATAAAAAGTGATGTAATGAAAAATTATTAAAGAAATCCTTTTGATTTAAATTTCATGAGTAATCGTACAAATGAATAATTATTTTTGTTAATACAAAACTTTAAACTTGTAAGTAAATGAATTAGTTTAAAGATAAAATTTTTAAAATAATAATATCAATCTGTTTTCGACATATTCAAGCTGACAAGTTAAACAACTAAAAATATTTTTATCTTGATATACAAATAGACCATTCCTAACCATCTATAAATAAATGAGACATTAAAATAATGAATTTTGACGAAGTATTATATCTACTTATTTTATAGCTATGCTTTATCTGCACTGATTTATGCATTAATTTAAAACGATTTACGAAAATAGATCAAAAAAGCTTTACTTTGATTTTAGTAGGTATCAAAATTAATTATTTTGTAGTTTGTGATTGACAAATATCCAAATTTTCTTATTTTGAGGTGATTTATACAAATTAATTGCCACAAAACTAAAACTATTGCCTCTTTTCTTTTTGTTGAATGCAATTAGAATGAAATATTTAAAAAAGTTCAGACAAAATGCGAAGCTTATTTTTTCAGCTTAGATAAAAATCTTTTAAGTTTCAAAATTTAAATCATGTTGGCCTTTTGTTTTTCATTCAAAGTTTAAAGATTGAATTGCTCGTAAAAACAATAATTTATAAATCGCTATTTTTAGATAAAATTTACTTAAATTTTTCTAATAATCACGGAAAACCAAAGCATTTTTAAAAAATTTCTTGAAATTTATTGCTTTAGTGACTAAAATAAAACCAAATTGATGAAAAATTTTCAAAATTAATAATCAACTGGCGGTGTAGAAGATTCGTGAAAATTGGTTAAAGTAAAAATACAATTTCGAAAATCTTAAGATATTAATAATTATTTATTTTTTTTGTATAATTCCTGAATCAAGTAATAAAAATATTCATAAAAAATTTTAGAATAGATTAAATCTTTTCTCTTAATATTCTTAAACTTATTAAATAAATGGTAAAATAAAAAAAAATTCTTTGCATTAGCTTCAAAAACCTTAAAAATTTTTCAATGTTATTTTAAAAAACATTTTATAGATTAGATCTTTCAACTGTTAGTATTTACATAAAACTAGATATCTCCAGTTTTTATCAAAAATTGTTTTTATTTAAAATACCTAGGAGTCTAATTTTGCATATTCCGCCACATTCTATAGGAAAATATACAATTTTGTTTTTTTTAAATTTTACTAAAATATTGAAAAAATTAAGCTTTTAAAACAATAACAAAATCCTGATCTAAGATATCGTTTTTTTTTTCGTAATCACATTGTTTTATATTTTAGTTTCTAAAGAGTCGAATCAAATTTAACGAAACTAAGCTAAATCGAATTGTTTAAAGATTATTATTTTATAACCTAACTGATGAAAAATTTATGTTATTTGTGTCTTGATATCGTTTAAAGTAAATTTTTATTACATGATAACGTAGTTGTTTTTAATTTTTTCTAAAATTTTGACTCCTTTCATGCATTTTTATTGTTTGTTACAAACATTAAATAAAAAAGTTTTATTTTAAAATGGAACTTGATTTTAGAATCTGAAAAACTAATTAATCTGATCCTTTTTTTAATTAATCCAGATATATTTAGCATAATTGGGAAAATTCTAAATTCAATTAAGGGATGTCGTTTTAAAATCAAAAAAATATTCTTTTTAAAAAACTGTTCTGTTTATTTATTAATCAAAATTATTTTAAAATAAAAATTGGTGTCCTAAAAACAAGTTTTGTGTTCCAACAGAGGCTTCAAATTTAATTTTCAGAGAATTTAAAATTTTTTAAATGTACTTCGAATTCTAATTTTTGTTAAGTATTTTGAATATTTTATAATGTTTAAAATTAAAAAAATTTTTTAAATTTTTTTACCTGATAATTCAGATTGGTCGAATTTATGAGACTTATAAATCGTATAATTAAACTCAAGGTGTTTAATTGCTCTCTGGTTTAGTTATAGAACATTAAAACCGATCATGTTTAATGAAAATTTTTCCTAGGACTGATATAATATATCAAAAATTTTAAAGCTCTGATTAGTTTAATAAAGCATCATAGAAAAATTGATTAAAGTTTTTATAATAACTCTAAATATAATTTTACCAAAAAAATTTAGCTATTTAATCATTTAAAAAACTATTTTGTATTTTTCGATGATACTAATTAACATTTAATAATATTAAAATAACATCATAAAAACAAGTAGAGTTTCCTTTTAGTTTTTTTTTGGTAATTGGCTAAAGTCTAAAGTTATTAATTTAAAAATAAATTATGAATAGTCTAATTTGTATAGGAATATCTAACTTAGATATATTTAGATTATATATTTTTGTTTTAATAAATCAAAAGTTTATACTAAGCTCTAAATGATTTATCGACTTGGATCCTACTAAGAGATACTTTAGGCAAATTAGGAATGTATTCTGTTCTCAAAAATAAAACAAAATTGATACTAATTGAAGTTTAGCTATTAAAATTCCAGAAATTAGCATAACTTTTTTGGGGTTTGTTCTAAATTTTATAAATAATTTCTATTCATTCGAAAAAGGCTTCATATTTAAAAAATAAAAGCGTTCTTCAAAATCTCATTGTTTTAACTATTTCTATCGTCATTTTTTTCCAAAACAATAAAGATTCAAATGAACAAAAGGCAAACAAATACAAGAAAAATAAAAAAATCAAAAATCTCTGATTTAAATTAAATATTTAATTATTAACTTAAATAATTTATCAACATAATTGCAAAAATATTTAGAATAAAATTAAACGCCCAAAAAAATAGTAATGATGATGCAACAAAATAAAATTTAAAATTCTTTCGTTTATTTTTATTTATTATTTTCGAAGTAGTCTTAGTAGTAATATGAGAATGCAAGCGAGTAATTTAATAAAAAAATTTAAATATTAATTCTATGAAATATTTTTCTATCAAAATTTATTCTATGAGTTTTATTTGATTTTATTAATTTTCGATGAATTGATTTTCTATGGGTAGATACATCACCATAAAAACAAATTTGTTGGAAAAATTTTTCTAAATATTTTAAAATAATTTTCTTGAAATGCAACCTCCAAATTTGCTTTTAAAAAAAAACCTATAGACTACTGGTGAGCACTAAAATGAAGAAATCACAGCCTTTAAGCCTCTTCTCAATATTATTATGTCCTTGGAGGCTATTTCTGCTCGACTCTTTCTCAGTTTAATCTCTCTTGACTGTTCTCCTCCATATTATCCAAAGTCTTCTTATATTCCTTTTCCTTTAAGATGCCAAAATGTAATACAACTCTAGGTACTTTGTTTAATGGTATTCTAAGTACATTCCCAATCCAATTGAGTCTTGATCCACATCATGGAGCATGCTGGTTTGATTCTTGCTTTTTTTGTTCAGCTCTATAAACAAGACCGTGTTTGGCAAAAAAAATTTTTAATTTTCTCTGATCATTTATTATAATTCTTCGATTTGATGAAAGTCATTGTCATCGTCCAACATTTGGACTGATATAAAAGCCCTGATTTAACTAGAGCCCTAATGGTCTTAAGATTGAAACAAAATATTTATTACAATTAACACAATTAATGAATGATTAAATTTGTGTTCATAATCATAAAATAATAAAAGATTTTTATAAGCATAAACTTTAATCTATAGATGCAACGAAGTCACAAAAACGTTTATACCCAATTAAGCTGAATTATTCTAACTTTTCTTTTCTTAAAATATTTTTGTACACCAGTTATCAATTAAAGGTGGGCTGAAAAGAAGTTGCAAACCATTATTGGTTTTCTGAATGCAAAAAGCTCTCAAACTTTTTTTATTATTATTAAAATAAAACAAATATTTAAAGGTTTTAGCAATTTTTAGATGTAAATTAGCTTAATTAAAAACTTGTGTTATTTGCTCATCCATTCCAGGTTAATTCGGCCACCTCAAATAAAAACAAGTTAGATTACCCAAGCTTGTATTCTAAAGCTCTGTTAATAGTACTGAAAAAAAATTTGTTGGAGGTAACCAAGAAAATTATAATAGTAAGATAGGTTAAAGCTTAAATGTGTTAAATAGGGAAATTTAAAACTTTATTTTTTAGCGATTTTCAACATAAAGGTCTATAAACAAAAACGTATTCTTGTAGTTAGAATCAGAGTTATTAAAAAGTCCCAGTCCAAAAAATTCCAAGTCTGGACTTTTTTTTTAATTCGCTAGATTAGGCTTCATATCAAAAAATTTATATACTCTCGGGTTGTCTAATGCAATAGATTTGCCATATATCAGAATTTTCTTGCAATTTTAGCATAAATTTCTTCTTCAGTAATCAAAATTTTAAAGTCCTGACTTGGACTTGACTTAAGACTTGTGACTTTTAAACAACTATGGTTTTTCACCAAAAAAATAAAAGTACTAATGAACATTGTCTGAGACAAAATTAAGTATATCAAAAAAAAAATACTAAATTAATGTGTAACGATAAAATAATATTCATGCACGTCAAAATAGTGAATCTGTCCGCAATTTTTATTTATTTATCTATTTGTTTTTCTATACCGAGCTTGAGCTCCTTCAGAATTAAAAATAAAATAAAGTAAATAAAGTAAGGCAAAGTAAAAAAAAATAAAAATAAAGTAAAAGGATTAAAATAAGCAAAATTAAAGAAAAAATATACATATATGTAATAAATTATTATTTTTATTTATTTGTTAACTGGACTTTTGGGTCTAGTGGAAGATGTGAACAATTGTTCACAAAAAAATGTGACCATGAGTATCAAGTCCAAAATGTGAACATTTTGTTCACAGAATCTCTGATCACATATTTGGTGACCATAAGCTGGTCACATAAAAAAAAATGTTCACCAAATCTTTGATTAAAAAAATAAAAATTAAATAATTTAAAAAGACAAAAATTTAAAAACACTTTTTTATAATGCTTTTACACTTTGATTAAAATCCGATGATACACCAATAAATAACCAAGATAGTGATGCCGAGTTGAGTTTTAGTGAGAATTTAATTACAATAGATAAGGAATTAAGCGTGTTATATCTAAACGCAGGAGAAAAAGCAATGACTGAAATGACTACTTCTCAAGAAACTTTGAATGTAGTAAAAACAGCACTCAGCAAACATGCAAACCCTGTACCGTGTGATTTATGTGGAGAATTAATGAAAAACATCAAGGGTGTAAAGTTGCATATGGCAAAAAAACATAAAAACTAATAAAAAAAGGAATTGGAATTTATCTTTTTTTTTTTATTTGCATTTAAAATTAAACTTTTAATTTACAATTAATGTTCACAAAAAATAAAAACTGGACTCGAAAAATTTTTCTATTTTTTTATTTATTTATTTTGGACACCAAATATGTGACCAGAGATTATGTGAACAAAATGTTCACATTTTGGACTTGATACTCATGGTCACATTTTTTTGTGAACAATTGTTCACATTTTCCACTAGACCCGACTTTTTTTTTGGAAAAAAAATTCAAAGTCTTTGGTGGGACTTTTGAGAAAAAAAAAAAGCCTGGACTTAACTTGAGACTTGTAACTTTTAAACAACTCTGGATAGAATTCTAGGATTTAGTTGTAGTAGCAGTAGTAGTTTTTACTTTAGCTGGCTAGCCAGCGAGTGTGCTGATAAGGCACACTAAGACAGCTGATGTGATTGATTGCTGCTCAGATCAGAAATTATTCTCAAAGTAAAATTAAATCTAGAGCTCAAAATTTTAGTTAAAAAAAATTTATTTTATCTAAAAGGACGGATTTAGAGCAAATCATTAATTTGATATATAAATCAAAAATTATATAAATTTCTTATAATCGACTAACCCTTTTAAATAAAGAAAAAGCTTAAGAATGTTATTATTAAAAAATATTTATAACATATTTTTAGGTGAGAAATTAAAAGGGTTATTCTAATATTACGTGGATAAAGGGATTAATAGGGTTTACCGTATTTTGCCAAAAAAATCAACCATTTTCCCCTTAATGTCATCATATATCTTAACTAAGAAACGTTACCATCAAATAAAATTATAAGTTTGTTTTTTTTTAAAGGAAACAAAACGATATTCGATTTTGCACAGTTTATATCATTTTTAATTTAAAATTTTCACTTCATAAAACATAAAGTCCTGGATAATGGTTTGAAATTTTGGCATAAAGGATTAAAATTTAAAGTAGCGGTGTTATTTTCTTGAGCAAAACATACGAAAAATGAGATTATCGGGTTAACCTCTTAAAAGAGACCAGAGTTGTTTAAAAGTCTCGAGTCATGTCTAAGTCCGGACTTGAACTTTAAATAGGCGGCCTGATTAACTACCTGGAACAGCATAAAATTCATGTAGTTCGGACTTTTTTTCAAATTTAAAAGTTCGAACTTTTTTTTAATGACTTGAACTTTATTTTGGGGATTTAAACAACTCTGAAAAAGACCTCATCCCATTGTACCTAATTAGTAAGTCAAAATCTAAGGACAAAATGGTTGATAAAATTTTTGAGACTTTTCACCTTGTTAAGCTATCAAAACAATGAGTTTATAATATGTAACCTTTATCTCAAGATTTCGAATATTTTTCTTTAATATTTCTAATAATTCTTATTTTTTTAACCTTCTACATTTTTTTCAAATTCTGATCTTTTCTTTTTAACTTTTTAGAAGACATGTATTTTACGTGATACAAAATTTTTTTTTTCTGCTACTAAAAAAATGATGCTAATTTTATTTATTTCTTTATTTTTATTAACAAAAACAATTTTATTGATACATATTATAAAAAATTGATATTTATCTTCATTGATGATATTAAAAAATACAAAAAAGAAGAAATAAACAAGAAAATATTAATTGGTTCTAGATTTTTGCAAGCAAGTTTACTTTGATAGTTGATTGGGTTTTTTCAAGGTATATCTCACAGATGTTCAGCTGGGCGATTTTCCACTTGGCTCTGATTCGACTTGAACCATGAACAATATTTTCTGCTCATTTGTTTGCTCATTTAAAAATATTCCAGAGCTAAATTTAATTGTCAAAGATTCTTTTCAAAAGATAAAAATGAAATCTAGTTTTTTGAAAAATAAGGAATTAATGGTGGTAAATAGAATTCAGAAAAGTATAGGCTTTTTATTTATATTAAATTTTAAACCAAATAATAACAAAATATTTTACTCAGATAAGTGTGATATCTTTGGATGTTTGAGTTGTAAATTTACCGAAAAAAAAGTTTTATTTTATTTTTATTTAATAAAATAATTTTGGGGATTTACCCCTAGGACTATCCCTAACGGCTTATCGCCTTCTTTTCAGTCCTCATGTAGTATAAGAATAGAAAATTTAAAAATAGTAATTAGGTTATATATAAAAATGATGTATACAAAGAATTCTAAATTTTGTTTCTAAATAAAACTCGTAAAAGTTTTATTTGATATATAAAGAGCTTTATATTCCATTCTTAAGTGACTCAAATTGTGAATCGATTGGAATAGTTGAAATAGTGGAATAGTGGAATTTTCCGGGCTTACGGAAAAAGTATTATTTTTAATTCGCAGAAAAAGTCTTAAATATGTTTTATACAATTTTTTATTATAAAAGATAATTTAAGAAAATTTTTTATGTCCAATTAAAATTAAGAATAACGAATAAAAAACAAAGACAAAATATAGTAATTGAGCTTTCGAGCTGGTTTCAAAACATAAGATTCAAATTCAATTATTTTTTGCTGAACTAGTGGACTAATGCCGTGAGGAGCTTTTTCTCTTTACTCTTCATGAAAATGCTCATCTGTGCTATTAAGCATCGTGCAAGACTCGGTTGAATTGTTGACTTTTAATTGAATTACTTTTGGGCAGCCCTTTCCTTTTCCTCATTCCTGATTAAGCATATAGATGGCTCATCGGTTGTAGAAATGATAGGTTCCGACATATTAGCGTTATTTTTTAGGTTTTTTTTTTACTTAGTTTTATTTAAGAGGTTTATTTAGATTTTTAATTTGGTTTTATTTGAGTTTTTATCTATTATTTTTTGCTTATGGAAAAATTTGTGGAAGATTTGGGGCTATTTGTGGGGAATCATTTATTTTTAACTTTTAATTTTTACTTTATTCTAATTTTCACTGAAGGTAATTTTTTTTATCTTGGTCTTGCAAGAATTCCAAAGAAGGTGATAAATAAAAAGAATTGTAAAATTAATAATTAATAAGGATACTAAATAAATATTTTGGTGATAAAAAGCGTCAATTAATGCCTTAAAACAAATTAATTAGGATTATTCATTGAAATAAATCCTAATAAATATCTGAGGAGTCACAATAATTAACTAACTACATGTCAATATAAAAAAAATTAAAATTCAATTTATTACTTTACATTTTTACTTAACTTTTTTAATTTTTAATTTTACTTAAATTAATTTTTATTTTTATTCTTAAGCTCGGTACAGTTAACAAATTTGACATTGATTGTGAGCCACAACTATTATCCTTTTCTCATATCTTTTAAACAACTCTTTATTAGTAAAATTAAATTCTCAAAAATTAGAATCTGTAACTATGTTTTCTTTAATTTACTTGTAATAA
>QEOQ01000690.1:584898-625480 GCA_010279815.1 Brachionus plicatilis | reverse complement strand
AAAAAAATATTTTTTTTTTAATTTTTTTATTTAAAATTTCTAATTTTTAAATCTATTGAACAAAAACTAATAGCACTCGTTCCATGAAAATTAATAAAATATTTTTAAATCAAATTCAAATTTAAAAAAGAAATAAACATTCGATTTGAACTACTTTAATTTTAGTGTTACTTGAACCCTTTGAAAAAAAAGAAACCATTACAAAAATTCGATTAAAAAGAAAAAATATAAAAAATCGGATTTGAAACTGTTCATTACTTTTTCAAACAAAAAACAAAAACCGTCCTAAAAATGGTGTCCATCAGTGATTATTGGCTGTTTGGCCATGGTTACCCGACTGGTGATACTGCTGATACACATGGTGCTGGTGTGAACTGTACACAATTCCTTCGGGCACATTGAACGAATATATGGATTCTGTTGGCTGAACGTTTGAATGTGACGAAGAAGAGGATGTAGTGGTACATGGATTGACGGAGCCGTAATAGCCGGCCTTATGGTTTGAATTCGCATTGGAAATGTAGCTCGAAGTACTTGTGGGCGAAAATTGGCTGTTTGAACCATTTGAGTGCTGAGGAGAGCCACTGGATATGGTTCGCTGGAAAGTTGGATAATTTTGCGCCAAACAATTAGGTGTCTGTAAGTTATTACTAAAATTTTGATAAAAAAGTGATCTTTCAGATTCCTCGCGTTTAAAATCGTCCTCTAGCTTTTGCTTTCTTGATCTAAGTCGATTTTGCCAATAGGCATATTCTTGGTTGTATCGTTCATCCACATCTCGGAGACATTTGGTCTCCGCGTCGACTAGCTGCTTTCTTTTGAGTCTTTGTTCATCGTCCAAATCCTTCATTATGTTGTCAGCTTTGATCCTGTACTCTTCCAATTGTTTGACATGGCGTATATTTAGACGCTGAAGCTCATTTTCGAATCTCTCTTTTTCTCTTTCTTCGAATTCTTTAAGTTTTCGCTTTTCTTCATCGGAGCTTAGTTTGTAGCTTTCGACCAGGGAAGATTGGGTTGTTGCTGTAGGAATGATGTACAACGATCGCCGATACATTTCGCGTCGGCTTCGTTGTTCTTGTCGAAGCGATTTGAGGAACAATCGCTTTTCTTCGTTTTGGCGCCGGATTAAATCTTCCTCAAGCTTGGTGTTCAGCTGGCGCAAATGTTCCAAGTCTTTTTCCTGCTTGGATAGCATCAAATGACGCTGCAAATAGAAAAAGTCGCGAACATGTTTGCGCACTACATTGTAGCGCTGTTCCATTTGCAGGCGTTCAAGCTCCCAAATGGCCGCTTCTTTTGTCCTGGTCAGATTTTGTTTTTCTAATAAAGATGTTGATTCCAAATGAATTAATTGTTGTCGGTGTAGTTTTATAATTCTTTTTTCCTCTTCGGTAAGCTCGGCAATTTGACTCAATTGATATTCTTCTTCCTAAAATATAATAATTACAATTTATTTTAAAATTTTTTTACACAAAAGTCCTCTCAAGTTTTATTTTCTTATTACTAATAATTTTTTAAACCAAGGGTCGATTTGATTTTATTTAATTAAAAACTATTTATCAATTTTTTGATGATACTTTTTTTTAATTTTATTTTGTATTAAGGTGACCACAAATCATAATGCTGAAATTTAAATTTTTTAAATATAATAAATTAGATAGCTGAGACAAAATATCCAGCACAAAACATTAATTTAGTCTTGAGAGACTAGATTTTAGGGAATTGTGAATTTCGGAACAAAGAACAAAAACAAAAATTTTAAAATTATAAAATTTTTTTTGTTTAGTCTTAAAATTGTTCTGCAAAATGGGAAGAGGATTAAACTCACATAAAAATAGTGAAAATAAAAAAACACCACATAAATATGAAAATGAAAGTTGAACATATTAGCCCAGTAAAATACAATATCGAAAATTATCGAGAATTTACGTAAAAAAATTATTTTTTTTGTAAATTTTACGATTTTTTTACAGATTTTTTTTTTCAAAAAATTATTTATTAATAATTTTCGAAATATTTACGATTTTTTTGCTGATTTTTTTTTTGTAAAAATTATTTATTTGAAATCTTCGAAATATTTATGCTTTTTTTTCCTAATTTTTTTTCAAAAAATTTTAAAAATAATTTACGAAAAATTATTTTAAATTGGATAGAGGATATTATTCATTTAATTCTAATTAAAAATATTTTGAACTTTTTAAAATATTTTGGCCTTGTCGATTCAATTTAATTAATTTTTTCTTTATTTTAAAAATCTAAAAATTCTAGTCTGATTATAAAACATATTCAACTTAAAAACTGAGTTTAATTTTTAAATTAATGAACTAAAACTAAATAAGATGCTTAAAATTAATGATTAAGATTTTCGTAAAATTTTCACTTTCATTTTATGTAAAATTGTCAATTTAACTTTACGAAAAATTTGCATAGATTATGACCATCTTCGGCGTTTTTTTACGATTTTATTTTTCGTTGATTTTACATTTTTTTTTCGGTTTTTAAATTTACTGGGAGATCAGAGAAAAAAAACATAAAATTTAGCATTATTTTTTGAAAAAGTTAAAAAAACATAAATTGTTTCTTCAATAGTGAAAAAAGCATAAGTTTATTTTTCATTTGAGAAAAACACATAAGAATGGATTTTTTTGACCACAGTGTGCAGTGAAGTTGAATTAGATTTTTTCTTTAAACAATTCAATCCTATTGCTTCGAATCATTCAAATTTAAATAATTGTCAAATTTGTTATCACACTTTATGAGCGAGTATTTATGTTTTATTTTCTTTTTAAGATAGTGAATTAGGATTAAAATATTTATGTTTTTAATTCACTTTTTTACTTTGATAAATAATATTATGTTTTTCTAACAGTTATACAATATTTCTATATGTTTTTTTCACGTTTCAATAAATTACAAAAAATATATGTGTCTCTCTTTGTTTATGTTTTTTTACCTCACTATATGTGAATTTCAACCTATGCCTGCAAAATGTAACAGCTGATATAAAATTTGAACCTCAAAAATTTAGTTTATGCAAAGCACTAAATGTATTAGAAATTCATTAAAATTAAATTGCAGAGTTATTGCAGAAATTTGGTAGTACAAAGTTTGTATTAGCTGATACATTTTGCAGAACAATTTTTAGTCTCTTAGTAAAAAAGTTAGGTTGTTCCTAAATTAAGTAAAATGAACCGGAATTTAAGGTTATTAAAACACGGAGTCAGTCTTCCGGAACCGGTACCTAAATTACGGAAATGGAACCTTCAAAAGATACGGAATAAGAAGCAAGAACAAGCTGTAAAATTATTGAAGAAGAAGGATAAGTTACTGAGCTTTGGGTGAAAGATACTTAAATATATTATTTAATATATAAAAAACAATGAATTCATTCGATATTTTAAAAACATTTTTATTTAAATTTTTTTTAAAAAATTTGAATCTAAAATTGGAATTGTAATAACGCAAGAGTTTTGACAAAATTTTCATGAAACTGATACTCAGAAGATTCTTTTTGAAATTCTTTCAAAATCGATTAAGACAAAATTTATTAATTTACAATAATAATGATAGGATTTTTTTTTATCAATTATCATGGGTTTATATCTTAAATATTTCATTGTCAAAAATTTTATAATAAATTTCATTTTCCCTCATTTGGTAATATCTTTTGAAGAATAGAATCTAGTGACGTTGTTGATTCTCTATTTGAAAAACTCTTTTTTATTTCATTATTTTTAAAATAAAATATAATATTAAAAATTTAATAATAAAATTAGAATCAGTTAAAATAATTATTTATTACCCCCAAAATACTTACACATATTCCTCTGTATTTATTTTTCAATTTAGATTGTGAAATTTTAAAAGTTTAATATTAAAGGGGCCAAATTGATAAAATTTTATTAAATAAAGTAATATTAATTTTGACCATAAAAGAAAATTAGATTTTTTATAAAGAAAAATAATATTTATTATTCTTTTTTTAACATAATAATTAGAATATTAATAAAAAATTAACATTTTAGCTTTATTTTATGGGTAAAGTACACTGGCGAATGTTCAATGCGAAAAATACACTTTGAAAAGATAATTATACATCAAAAAAGGATATGGGGGCAATCATAAATAAAAAATCGAAAAATTAAACTTTTATATATTTTCTGGTAGATCTCGACGAGCTGAATCATAATCTGTTAGAATTATAAAAATCTGACCTTCCACTCAAAAGTTACAGCGCTTCAAAGTTCTAGATTTTTTTAATTACTGTTTTAAGTTAAACAACCGTATCTCGGTTAATTTTGAAGCTAATTAGACTTTTTGTATGACAAAATGTTCAGAATTGAGCAAGGAATCCGAAAATGGCAGAAAAAATAACTCTAACAATACTCGTTGATCCATTAGCCCTTCAAAAACTAAAATTTCCACTTTATTTACTTTTGAGGTCTAAAGATACCCCATAGCCAAAGGACCATCGATAAAATTTTTTTTTTATTTTTTTGTTCTACTTAGTGACTAAAACATATAAAAAAAACAGCTCCTAGAAAATTTTGCTTCCTTAACTAAATATGCATACAAAAAATGTCAATTTTATTTTTATTTTAAAATTTCCTTTTCATTTAAAGAAATTATTTAAAAAACAAATTTCAAATGAGGATAATACACTTTAAACTGATGAAAATACACTATAAATAGACAATAATACACTTTATTTAAAAAAAATGAATATACACTTTGAATAGTAAAATACTATATGTTTTAAAAAATTTGCATTAAGTTTAAAAAATTTAAATTCAAATTGGTTTTGATGAGTGGGTTATTATGAGAGAATATCAAAAACTAACTGTTGGAAAATCAAAATTTATTTGTACTTTAAATGAATGTCCAAGCGAATTTACAAGATTAAATATGCCAAAATATTAAATTTAAACTCTATTTTCATATACAGTGTTGTACTTTAAACCGCAGAACGGGTAATATTATATCATTTTACGTAATTTTACGTAAATAAATGTAAGATTACATAAAATTACATCAAATTTAGAATGTAATATTACCCGTTCTGCAGTTTAAACTACAACACTGTATATTTTTCATAAATAATATTTAAATTTTGTATATTAATAAATATTTAAAAAACTAAGAAAAAGAACAAAATAATTTAAAACCAAAAGATTCTTATAAATTCTCTATAAATTAATACACAAAGAAATGAATATAAAAGACAACATGTCCTCTAGACTATCGTATGAAGCTTAACTCAACTTTGGCAAAATGGAAAGCTAATCAGAATCTTTGCGATTTCTCTAAATATTTTAAGTACTATTGTAGTCACTGAAGGCAAACTTACCAGAAATATGAAACAACTAGCCGAAAAAATAGTTAAATATGAAGAATTAAAATGAAGGATTAGAATTTTTTGCTTGGTTCCTTCTTAAAATAGTAAAAAATAGCTACACTAATATTTATTAAATATGATATTTTATTTAAATCAATTAAATATAATATGAACAAAAAGGTAAAAATTGTTTTCATTATAAAAAAAATCTTTTCTAAATCAAATATTGATAATGATTCTGCATAATTGTGAATTAAATTTAGTAAAAATTAAAAAAAAAAATTATTCTTAAAATCGTAAAATAATAAAAAGCTGTTTCTAAAATTCAAAAAAAATTTTTTTCTCTTATTTTAAATAAAAAATTTATCCCTGTCAACATCCTGTAGAAGGCCTATCTGTTTTTTATAATTATTTTAAAATTGTTTTTATGTTTTTAATAAAAATTGCAAAAGAAAATAAAAATTTTTTTTATTCGAATTATGGTTTGGGACTGAATGCAAAAAAAACAAACAAATAAACTCATAATTACCCTTTTAATTAGTTCTTTTTCTTTTTGTTTTTTAAGCAAATCTCGATGATCTTTGGGCACTACCAGATGATTTGAATTTGATTCCAATTCTTTTTTAAACAACTTAAACTCTTCTTTCAATTGATCCCTGTAGATTTTGAGCGATTTTTCCTGCTCATTTTTCAGTCTTTTTAAAGTAGTCTTCAACTCAATTGCCTGAGCTTCTTCACATCGTTCAATTTCATTTTTTCTCAAATGATAAATGTGCGCCAACTTAATCTCAAATTCTCTGATTAACTTTTCTCTTTGCTCTTTGAAATCCTGTTCCAGCGATTCTTTTTCCTGGTCTTGTTTGCGCGTTTGCTCCACCAATTTTCGTCTGTCCTCATTCAAATTTCGTCTATGCTCAATGAGATCTCTTTTTCGGTCTTCGATTAACTTTTTCTGTCGTTCTTCTTCTTCCGGTATGACTGTTTTCTTGATTGTTTCGGTCACAGTTTGACCATCGACCACAAAAGTCTTGGTTATGGTCTTTCTGGTTCTGGAACGGTTTAATTTTTGCACTTCGTTGTCTTCCTTGGGCTCTGGTTTGGCACGCTGGCACACAGGTGATTTCGAGGACTTGGTTGTTTCTTCATTTAAGTCATAATTGGAAATCACGCGAGCCACTTGGTCCACTTCTTTGTTTGTACTGTTGCTCTCGGACAAAATTTCGCTAATAACTTGTAAAATTACATCCGGAACTGAAGGTGCTCGGTCATCACATTTGATCACTTCATCGCATAATTCCTCAAATACCTGATCGCTGAGCAAATCGAGATCAAGTTTGACTTTTTCTTCAACTTTTGAATCGGTTCTTTTTGCGGGTGATTTTTTCGGGCTTATTTTTACAACAGGTTCATGTACAGTGGTAGCTGGAGTGTTGTTGCACACATGACTTGGCACAGGTGGTGGAGGTGCGATTGGCTTGATAATTTTCACTGACATTTTGTCTTCCTGTTTTTCTGAGCTCTCTATTTTTTCTTCAATTTTCTCGCGTTTTTTGTCATCATTCTCTGTGGCAGATTTTGTCTCCAAATGGTCCGAGTTCTGATCTTCCATGAGAACATTCGAGGCTTTGCTGGTGTCCAAAGACGCGTTTTTGTTAGAATCATGGTCATCAGTGTCTACCTCTTCGACCACATTAATATCAGCATTTTTTTCTCCAAGCAAAAGTTTGACAGGTTTTTCATCGCCTGTGTAGGAAGCAATGAAAGGATGCTTTAGAAGATCTCTGGCAGTAAGTCGTTCATCCGGATTTTTGTTCAAACATTTGGTCAAAAAGTCCTGGAAATTTTTCGACCATTGATTTGGATGCTTAAGCTTGGGAGAATCGGACTTTCTTATTTTCATCATAACTCGATTGGGGTTTAGCTCGTTGTGAGGCGGCTCTTTCTCAGCAAGCTCAATACAAGTGACGCCCAGTGACCAAATGTCAGTTTTGTAATCATAAGACATTTCTTTGTCGGTCTCACAGGCGATTATTTCCGGGGACATCCAGTAAGGTGTTCCGATAAAAGAATACCTTCGCTGAATAAGAGAACTATTTTTGGCAGATACACCAAAATCGGCTAGTTTGACTTGGCCATTTTCGGCCAGCAGTATGTTGCCAGCTTTCATGTCCCTGTGAATAACAAAACAGTTTTCGTGTAAATAGCACAAGGCTTCCAATGTCTCGCGGATAATATACTGAATTTGAGGCTCATTTAGTGGTTTGTCCAGATCGAACATTATATTGTCAACCGCGCCACCAGAGCAAAATTCGATGATTATCTTAATTTTTAAAGATTTAATTATTTATTAAACAAACGAGAAGCATCCTAAAGCTGATCATATTTGAACCAAGTTAATTGTATTTTTTTTTCTAGTTTTTAAATTAAAACCATTTAGCTTTTTAATAAAAGTCTTTCAATTCATCCTTTAAATCATTAATTATTTTATCAATTTTCATGGGAAAAGTGGGGTAAAGAGCAATGAAGCAGTAGCAAATTGGAGTATTTTGATAAAATTTGTTCTGAAAGTGCTATAAAATCCAAATTGTCCAAATTGTTTAAGCTAAAAATAAATTTGATAAGTTTACGTAGTAGTTTTTTTGAGATTAAATTTTTTTTAAATTTAATTAAGCTCTATTAAAAGAAGTAAAAAATTTTAAAAAATAATATTATTAAAACGAGTTTTTGGAGATGTTTAATAAGGATTAAAATTTTATTTTTCGGATAATTAAACGAATCAATTTTACCTTCAATTTTGCTAATGTCTCATTGATTTTTTTTTTAAAGTAAACATAAAATTTTGAAAAATAAAGAACAAAAAAAAGAATAAATTAGTAAATTACTGGAAAAGCGATAGCAAGTTTTTTTTGTTTAATTTTAAATGAAATAAAAAAGAAGGAAGATAAGAAAAAGGTAGAAAATCAGAGAGATAGCCCTTTTAATTTACCCACTGATTTAAAATTCACTCTCTTATTATTGGTAATGTGAATTTCAAATACAAATACAACAAAAATTTTTAATTTTTTGATTTATTTAAATTAAATTAAATGAAAAATGCCAGAAAAAATACTGCAATAAAGTGCAATATACTTTTTTGCACCTTTTTTACCTAAAATGATTTTTCTTATGTAAAAATGACAAAAAAAAACGAACCTTTATGATTTAAATAGATTATTGATTTGATTTACTTTAAAAAAAAAAGAAAAAAAAATTTATTTTAGGTTTTAATTAACTTTGTTTTAATTTATCAAAAAATTAAGAATTGTTGTCCGATTTGTATTTGAAATTCACAAAACCATTATTATCAAGAATATTAATTTTATTTTATTTACTTCTGGTGACTTTTATTTACTTTTTAAATTCTCATGAGACGGCATTTTAATTAAAACCCATTAATAAAAGTTCAATTTTTTTAAAATAAAATTCTTATTTTTTAATTTAGTTAACTATGCTGAAATGAAAACAGCAGTTGTGCATTTTTGTGCTGAATATAAAATTTGGCTACAATTAAACTGTTTTTAAAATAAATTGTATATTCCTAATTTAAAATTACCTTGAATGAAGTTAAGAAAATTGATTTTTAAAAAAAAATATAATAATTAAAAAAAGGAATAAAAAATGACAGATATAAAGCATCTTAAAATTAATATTTAGAACACGTGTCACTCAAAAATTGTGTAGATTAATTAAATCACTAAGAATTTTTTTTAATAAATTAATTAGATATTTTTTTTAATTTCAGTCATTTTAATATTAACTTATTTATTTTTCTATTCAATTATATATACATTTATTAATTTATAACTTTAAAAATCAAAATAACTCAGGAAAATCGACTTTAAATATATAAGATTTCCATTTATTTGATAGAATGTTTACAAAATTAAAATTAAGGCAAAATTTTTTTTTTAAATAAAAAAAATAATTTTTATATCTATGATAAAAAATTAGGGTGCATTTTTGTAATTTTTATTTAATTTAAATATTTATCTTGGAGTCTAAATTATCTGATAGTATCAGTTGATTAATAAAATGGGGATAATTTCTTTCTTTTTGTCACTACTAATAATTTATTTCAATTTCAGTCATTTTAATATTAACTTATTTATTTTTCTATTCAATTATATCTAGCTTTATTAATTTATAACTCTAAAAATCAAAACTACTCAGGAAAATCGACTTTAAAGCAACAAAGCTATTTAAAGTCTTTTTAAAGCCTTGTTTAATTTTTTTTATATTTCGGAAGCTCTAGTATTTATTTAGATTGATAAAAAACTTGTTGATATTAAAATAAAACAGGAGATTTTAAAAAATAGAAAATTTTTGGAACGGTTTTGTAATTTTCAAATATTAATTCTTAGTAGTCCAATATATAAATTTATTTTTTTAATTTTTATGTAATTTATAATATTTTCGATTTTTTAAATCCAAAGCTTTTCGCCAAATTGACCCAAATCACTTTAAATTCAATATTTAAAATTATTTAAAATAGCAAATATTTCCTAAAAAAATTCAGTTAAATATTTTCCTTGAGTTTCTTTGAAGAAATTTTTTGAATTTACTAATTGAATTAACTTTAATTACATAACAAAAAATAAAGACAAATAATTTCAAAGGTGAATACCAGCTGGCTTTAATTTTAATTAATTAAACAAAAAAAAAAAGAAATCGCATTGAACATAATTTTTAAAATCGTTTCAAAATTGCTACAATGAACCCTTTTCTTCTACTTAAAAATCAAGCAAATTTCAAGTTGATATCCTTTTGAAATAAAACTTTTAAAAAACAATTTTAAAACAATTTTTTTAATTTAATTTTAGATACAAAATTAAATTTGATGTGCAATGTTTGTCTTTTTTTTACTAAAATTAAACTTAACCCTAAAAAATTAAAATTTTTAATTTTTCTTGAATTTTTACCAAAGGCGAAAATTAATGAAAGGTAGACCAACTTCAAGATTATTTCTTATTTTTTAAATATAAGAAAAAAAATACATTTCTAAGGTTTTGATGCTAATAGCTCCAAAAGAAATTGATTTGAACTTCCCTTTACTTCTAAAAGTAGTTTAGACAATTGTTGATAGGAAAAAATAATTTTTCAATCAAAATGCGAAAAAAAGCGAGCTTCTATATAAAAATCCCTTTTAAAAGATAAAATAAATTTTAAAAAATTAACTTTTATTGATTTTTCTCTTTTTTTTAATTTTTAGCTTAGACATACATTTTTTTTGGTCTTTAAAAAAAATTAAAAAACTCACCCATAATTTTGTGTCAAAAAAATAGGCCTCGTAGAATTTAAGAATATTTTTGTGATTGCATTCGGATAAAATATCAATTTCGATCATATAATCATCTAGCTCTTCTTCTGTACATTTTTCCACAATTTTGGCTGCAGCTAATACACCAGACTGTTTATTTCGAACCTTGTATACTTTTCCAAACGCTCCGTCACCTATTTCGTTCACAATTTCCCAAGTAAGAGTAGGATCTTTGTCGGTGACTAAGTTCGAGTGTTTTTTCTTGGCCGATTGACTGTGTTTTGAGTTGATGAACGGCGACAAAAAACTCGACGTGTTGCCGTTGCCGTTCGCGAATGGAAATTTTTTTTTTAATTTGTCCAAAAATGCCATTTTTAATCAAAAACCATTTTGTTTGCCGGGTCGGATTTAGGAAAATATTTCGAACTCACTCTCTTTCTCTTAATAGAAAAAAAATTTTTTTAAATATTTGATTGACCTGTATTCTAAATAAATTTTAAGAGACAGGCCACCGAAAAATAAGTTTAAATTATTTTAATTTATCATCTCCAAAAATGATAAATATAAAAAAATACTAAACAAAAATGTAACAAAATATAGGTGATTTATGAGTTTTATTTTAGATAGAATGTTTTATATTCTACGTGCAACATTAATTGGATTTCTTACTCTAAAGTTTTCTTTATCTCGGTGTGCACAGACGACCACGACAACTAGGATATGAGTTTGACCTAAAAAGCTCTAGAATATCTTCGAGTATTTTTGTTGTTATTTTCTCGAGTTAAAACAATTAATTAATAAAATTGAAATTTTGCAATTAGATTCTCTTTTAAATTTATTTTTCTCTCAACAAAATTTTAATAAACCGGTAATTTTTTATGATCATCCAGAGCTCTTTTCATTATTTAAAAAAAAAACAAAACATTATTCTAAAACTAAATTGTTCTCCCTCCTCACGCTCTTTTGTGTCGATTTTGTGAATGCAATTACCTTCGGTTTTTTATTTAAAAATTTCAAAATTAGACACAAAAAAGCTTTTCAGAAGTAACTTTACAATCATAATTTCGCAGGGTTCAAAATTTTGTAAAAAATCAAAAAATTGACTTTGAAAATTTTTAATTTTAAACAATGAATTATTTTAAAATTTTACTCAGTTAAGAAATAAAGAAAATTTCCACTTTATTTATAAACAAAAGTGAATTTTGTAAAGTTAAAAATCTATTCGACTTTAAATTTATATCATTTTTCCTCCGCGGCATAGTCAGAGAATGCAAAAATCAAGAGGGGGTGAGCCTCCTTTTAAAAAGGCTTTTTCTCAAAAAAAGTCACAATTTTCAGGTAATTTGTAAATTTTTTGAAAAATAGAAAAATTATTTTTTTTTTAATTTATTTATTTTTTGTTATTTAATTACTCATAAATTTTATATTTTATCTAATAAAATTTAATTTTCTTAAAAATTTTTTCCAATTCGAGTCCCCACATTTGAAAATGTCTGGCTACGCCCCAATCTGTCCTTATAATCTCCTATCTTGAAAAATCAACCCAATACCTAATAAATTTAATTTACTCTTCCTTTTAAGGGTCGTATAGACTAAGAATAAATAATTTTATGTTCGAATTGTATGTAGTCCAGAACATATTTTTATTCTGGTTTTTAAACTTTGGATTAAATTGATTTTAAAAAATTAGATAAGCAAAAATAGGCAACTTGAAGTTCATGATCATGATCAAATGATCAAAACTTAATTGATTAAAATCTTAATAAAAATGATAAAAATAGCTTTTTTTTATTATTATAAAATTAAAAATAAGATTTTTATTATTTTAATTAAAAAAAAAAACAAATCTTTTTTTTCAAATTGATTTTTAATTGATTCTTCTAAAATGCTTTTTAAAAATTTAAAGACACATTTATATGGTATCCAAATTATGGCTTTAAATTATATTTTAATATTAATTAAAATATTTTACGGCGAAACAAAGTTAAATTTGTATTGAAAAATTTCAAATATTGATTGATCATGAACTTCAATTTGCTGCAAAAATATGTTTATAAGAATAGACAAAACAACTGTAAACAAGAAAAATTGAAGAATAAAAATAATTTTAAAGTAAAATTGACAGAAAAAAGTCAAAAATTTTTGAATCACCTGATTAAAAAGATTCTTAAATTTTTAAAAATTTATTAGAATTTAGGCTATAAAAAAGATATTTCTGAACAGCCTTAGGATATTACCTAAATCATTTTAAAAAAAAAATTAACTGAAAAAAAAATATTATTTACTTTCCGAGAAGATGAATTTATTTTTTAGTTAATAAAAAAATTTAAAAGGTGATAAAAATTGATACTGATGATTTTTTTAAAACTGATTATTTAAGTCCTCTTATTTAATTGATTTTATCTGCTTTAAGGAGAATATAAATAAAAATATATTTAAAATTTTTATAATAATTGAAAAATAAATGATTTATTAATTCAAAAATCATCTTTAGCCTAAAAATATTTCATAATAAAATTAAAAATAGCTCAAATAATATTCAAAGATAATTCAGTAATAAAATCATTCAATTCTTCTTTCAAAAAATATAATTCTAAAATAAAATATAATTTTTAAGTCTTAAAATCAAATAACTTAAATATTTAAAATATTTTAGGAATACTTTATGCTTCAATGTTTCTCTAATGTCACTCCGTTATGCTTTAAGAAACAGTTCGCACGAAAATTTACTGGGAAAAAAACGAAAATATTATCTTTTTTTATAGATTTACAAAATTTAATTAGAAAATTTTTACATTAATGTCAGAAATTTAGTAGTCAGAGATGTGTAAAAGTCAAAAGTCTCAAGTCAAGTCCAAGTCTGGACGTGGACTTTTTTTTTCAAAAAGCAAATTCAAATACTTTGAAAAAATTTTTTTACAGTCCGGACTTGGACTTTAATTTTAGTGACTTTTAACAACTCTGTTAGCAGTAATAAATAAAATTATCATATTAATAAATTCAGCTTTGAAACATGCTAAATTTAAATGTTTATTTTAGTGTGGTAGGCTGATCTTTCTTTTTTTTTATGAATGCTATTGCTTAATTGTTTATTGAAACACTATAATAAATTTATTTTAATACTTGAAAATTCACTTTTAGAAACCTTTTAAATTTGATCTATTTATTATTCTAATTTTTTTTTTGATATTTAAAAAAAATCTGTTCCTATGTCATGTCTTTCTTTTTTTGCCCGTTTCATAAGAGCATTAAAAAACTTTAAATTATTTTTAATGATCCTATAATGGAAAAAAGATAGTTTTATATTAAAATAATGATGGCTGTGATTCGATAAAGCTGTACCTGGATAAAATAAGACACAGGAATTATAAGGCACTATTAAATAATTAATAAAATTACTTTATAATTTCTGAGAATAAATTTTTATAGTTTTTTTTAAAATTATTTAATTTAGCTTAATTTTAAATTTTAACTTAAATTTTTTTATTTTTTCTTCCTAAATGAGGTTTATTAAATTAAATAAATAGTAGTATAGTGATTCAGTATTGATAGTATTTTGTCAGAGCTCACTTTACCAATAGGATATGAAAATTCTTACGAGACTGACGCGACATATTTTGATAATGCGTAAATTTTGATATTTACGATACTTAACGTTTGAAATGAAAATTTTGTATTGTTTAACAAACAAATATTTTTTTTTGATTTACTGAAAAAAAATTTATTTTCGTAAAAAAAATTTAAAAAAAATGCAAAAAATAAGAAACACAAGCTTCCAATATATTTTGCTTGCAATTTAAATCTTTTTTAAATATCGATTAATTTTATTGTAAGAATCAAAAAATTTATCAAAAAAATAAAGTTTTTTTTTCAATTTACTAGATCAAACGTAATTATCAAAAGTTACCAAGAAATTTTGAAAATTTATTTTATCATAATTTTCTAAAATTAGCCTAAATTTTCAGAATTTACTGAATATCATTGCCTAACATTATAAATGTATTTTTTAAAACTTAAGAAAAAACATGGAAAAAAATGTGATTTCATACAATTGTAAATTTTCCTAAACAAAATTGTACATATAATTGAAAATTAGCGTAATGAATCGTCATATATGTGATAAAGATAAAAGTACTTTGGTATTTTTGGTCATTATATTTAAAAAATTTTACCCAAAGCAAAATAGCTAGTCATAACACCGATGAATTTAAATGCAAAATTTATTTTTAAATTTCTTGTTATTTTGATCATAAACGTGACATAGCCAAATGAAGCTGAGAAATATTTATTTACATACAATTTTCTCAACTCGCTATTAATTTATGGGTGTCATGTGCTTTAGTCAAGATAAAAAAAAAAAAAATTATTTAGTTTGTGATTAGTATTAAGTGAATACTTGAAAAAATAGATAAAAATGTTAAATTTTCAATGAATGTTTGCTTAATTTTTCTTTTTTTTACTTTGTTACAAATGTATTTCATACCAATTGTCTTGGTGAAGCTTTTAATTTGAAAAAGTATTCACACTAAAATCGGGTCTGAGTAAAAAACAAAAGCTTTTCTAGAATATTGAACGACCAGTGAAACAAAGAATTATTTGAAAAAGTGGAGTAAGACCTAAAGCATAGAATAAAAGGAAAAGACTTAAGTAAAACTTTAGGAAAATATTTAACCTTATTTTTTTGTCGTATGAAAAATGCATAATAGAAAAAAAAATTTTTAGAATATTTTGGCTAAATACCATTTTGGGCCTTAATCAAAACTATCTTAAGAGAAAATTGAAAATAAAAGAAATTAGAGATTAACTTGAGTTAAGTCTCTTTATTTAAGAAGCTTTTTATTTTTTTTATTTTATTGACATTTTGAAGATAAAACAAAATTTTTAAAATTCTAATTTTTCAAATTGTCTTAATGATCAAAAAGGGATTAGTTTGATAGAAAAATTTGGATAAAAAATTATCGAAAAACTAAATAATCTTCTATAAGTTATATGACATTGAACAAAAGTGATTAAGTTTAGTTGCCGATTGAGCAAAGCCCTAATTTATGTTTATTTACCTTAATCTTTAAAAACGAAAAGATTAAGCCAACTTTAAAAATTATAAACATAGCAAAAGTAGAAAAAAAATTAATTCAATTTCATGCCTAAGGAAGGAACATAATAAATTTCTTTTTCGAAAGTTTTGAAAATATACACTTGTAATTGAGTTTCAAATTCAATTAACTAAAAACTTGGTTATTTTAAAATCATTTTATGGATTGAGCTTTTATTTACAAGTAGATTGCTTGAATGAGTTAAATATAATTTAACAAGTATTAAATGGACTATTTAAATGTGTTTGTACACAATTTAAGGGCCTTAAATAAAAAAAATAATGACTCCTTTGTTTCTTTTTTTATATAAAAATTTTAATGTAAATAAAAAAATGATTCTTTGTTTAGAAAAGATTGTTTCTTGTCAATTTATTTGTAAAATTGAACTTGTAAATAAATGAACTTTTGAATTTTATAAGCAAAAAAAGAAAATAATAAAAAAAAAATTGCTCAATACTTTTTCAATAAATTAAATCACAAAATTTCAAATTTTGGATCACATGTTTTATAATTTACATAAATTAATTTATATTCCAAAAGTTGCTTGGTTTTTTCTCAAAAATTATTAAAAATTGAAATTTTTAAAATGGAACTCAAAATGATTTTTCAATTGGATCCATTAGAGCAGATTAATTTTTTGATTTCTTTGTGGTTCTCTTGAAGGTGTCAAACGAATCAAAAGTGCAAAAAGGACAGACTCTTGAAAAGTATTCCTGGAGTTGCACTAAATGATGTATTTTGAATTCTTTGAATTCTTTAAATTAAATTTTTCTTTTTATTAATGGATTCTTTTTTCTGTTTAATTATTTTTTTTAACATAATTAAACAAGTCTTAAAAATTGGTCTGTAAAAATTTAAGAAATAAATTTGATTTCTTAAAAGATATAATAAAATTGTTATTTAAAATGGGTAAATTTTGTAAAGATTTTGTCTTTGGCTTTTACTTTAACTTAGATATTTTAAAGCACTAAACAAATGAACAGCATTTTTTTCTGGAACGACTAAGAAAACGTGTTTTTAGATCATCAAAATGATTTATTGCGATTGAATCATAAACAATATAAACAAAAATTTGAAAATAAATTATGGCAAAAATTTTAGAATATTGTCAAAATTGGCTCAAATGTTAAATACAAAAAAATAAAAATTTATAATTTTTTTAAAATTGATTTAAAATATTTTCTGTAGATGCAGCAAGCATTGTTCTAAATTGGTGCAATCTCTCCACAGAATACAATTTGCTTGAAAATTTTCAGACTTAAGATTAGGTTTCAATAATTCTTCATTTGAAAAAAAATTTAAATTATCACAAAAATAATTATTAAAATTTTTTCTTTTTTTTTTTGCATTTTTGACACCAAATTTTCAGTCGGAAAATAAATCTTTGAAAACGCTGAGAATAATTTCCGGTATAGACGGCGATTCATAATCGGAATTTAAAACTTGATCCAAAAGTTCCAAGTAAACATATTCACTTAATTCATTTACATCAATTTTCCAGTTAGTCTTGGCTATTTCATGGTCAGCCAGATTGTTATTTATATTTTCATTCTTTTCTTTTGTTAAATGGTCATTTTTCTCATTTTGCTCTATTGATATCAGTGCCTTTCTTCCTGAAAGGTATCCTTTCTCCGATTCACTTGATGACCTAATCGAATCGTCATCCAATTTTAATTTGTGTTCTTTTATCAAAGATAATAGCTCTGATTTGCACGATTCGTGATCTTGAAGAAAGCCATGCTAAATAATAAAAAATAAAAATACAGAAAAAAAATGAGAATAAAAAAATTTTACTTTTAATAATTCTCTGGCACATGGCCGCTTGTTGGGATCCTTTTCTAAGCATTTTTGAACAAAATCCTTAAATTCTGGACTCCATTTGCCACTTGATTTTAGACTAGGAGGTTCTGATTTTAAAATCTTAATTAATACTCTATTGGGACTAATTAAATTATTTGGAGGCTCTTTCTCCGCCAATTCTATGCATGTTATGCCCAAGGCCCAAATGTCAATCTTGTAGTCATATGACAGCTGTTCATCGGTCTCGCATCGAATGAGTTCTGGCGACATCCAAAATGGTGTGCCAATGAATGTATTTCTGCGCTCTAATTTGCTTTTATTCTTGGCAGAGACACCAAAGTCTGCCAGTTTGACGTCACCATTCTCGCTTAAAAGAATATTTCCTGCCTTCATGTCTCGGTAAATGACAAAACAATTTTCGTGCAAATAAGCAAGACCTTCAACAGTTTCTTTGATCACATATTTTATCATTTTTTCATTTAAATTTTTGTCCAGATTAAGCATTACTAGATCTACAGCACCGATTGAACAAAATTCCAATAAAATCTAGAAAATGTTTAAGAAATTTTTAATCATAGATTTTTAAACTAAAATTTTTTATTTATTCTTTAAGCCTTTAATTATTCAAATCTGTACACTTTTTATATTTTGGAACTTTAGAAAGATTATTCTTAAAAGTAAGTGGTTTTTAATTAAAATGACGAAAATTTACATATCAGCTGAATTATTTTCTGTTCCAAGGAGCAAATATTTTACCTGGGCAAATTATTTTTGATCATTGATCAATAAGTTTACTCTAAAATTTTTAAAAATTCTTGAAAGAATTTTATAAAAAATTATGATGTTTAAATTGTAAAGCTCAAATTTAAGTTTATTAAAAACTAAAATATTCACTTAAAAAAAATGACATGTTCTAATTCATTAACTAAAATTACTGATTTTTCTCCAACTGTCCTAGATGAATATAAAGATGACTTACTTTTCATTAAATTTATTTAAAAAATATGAATTTATTTTGAAAATCAAGTTTGATGCTAGTTTTTTGAAAATTTAATTAAATTTTAAAAAAGTAATCTTTTTAATTGACTTTTTCAAAAATTTTTGTTTATCCTTTATCATTACAGAACTCACATTTTTCATCAAAATTCATATCATAGTATTCTAAATTATCCAAATATTGTTCTAATTCAAAAAAAAAATCTCCTTATGTTATAAAGAATCCTTCTCTTGTTCAAAAAATTGCTCTAAATCAACTTTAACATCTTTCTGATGATTTTTATTTTTTTTATTAAGTAAAATTATGCTTAATTTATAATTTTAAGACTATTTAGAAAAATAAATAAGAACAATATTGGTAATACAAATTTAGGAGATAATTTTTATAATTATTTTTGTTAAAAAAAATAAATCACCAAAAAAAATGGTTATTAGAAGCCAAACTTTTCTGTAAGAAAATAAATTTAGCAGTAATTATTTATTTATTTAATTATTTGTTTACTGTCCCGAGCTTGAGATTAAATTAATTCTTAATCTAAATTGTAAACTTTGCAAATAATTTAATATTTTTTAATCAAATAATTCAATTTGTGATGGAAAATAAGTTTAATTTTATAGTAAATTGGTGATTTTGAGAGTGAGTGTGATTGATATGCACTCAACTACAAATTTTGAGTGAATTATTTTATATTAAAATCAGGATAGGGAGCAAGATAAATCTTTAAAAATTTGCCTTTAGAGACTTAATTTTAAATAAGTTAACTCTTAAACATGAGTTTGAAACTAGGCAAAGTCCCAAAATCTTGGAAAATAGCAAGCATAAATATGATACCTAAGAGAACTTCCTCCCTAATAACTATCGTCCAATTGGTATGAAAACTTGTATTGGAAAATTTCTAGAACGTATTATTTACACTAGAATATACAATTTTATTAAGAATAATAAATTAATTATACATTAGCAATCATGATTTAGAAAACATAGAAGCACAGCAGAAATTCTTTATTTTCTTGCCATTGTGAAATTTCATACAAAACTTCCAATACAAAAATCAAAAAATTTTATAACTTTTGTTCTAAAAGTCAAAAACTTGTTCTGTAAATGAAACAAAGTGAAACAACTGTTGTTTCACCTTCCGCAGAAGTCTGCAAAATCTGTGCAAATAAATTCCGCTTTATTTTTAATACTTTTAAACAGGTTGCAATTTTGCAGAATTTGCACAGATTTTGCAGACTTCTGTGGAAGGTGAAACAACAGTTGTTTCACTTTGTTTCATTTACAGAACAAGTTTTTGACTTTTAGAACAAAAGTTATAAAATTTTTTAATTTTTGTATTGGAAGTTTTGTATGAAATTTCACGATGCCTATTTTCTTATTCAAAAAGTTGTAGACTCCTTTAATAGAAAGAAAAAGTATGTTGTCTATATTTTGACATTTCTAAAGCTTTTGATAGAGCTTCGCATGATGGACTAATTTACAAGCTAATAAGAATTAATCTACCTCCTTATCTTATTAATTGGATAAGATCATCTCTTGATTTAAGATCTTTTAGAGTAAATGTAAATGTATGATCTATACCCTATTAAAGAAGGAGTTCCACAAGGGTCAGTAATTAGTCTACTTCTTTTTAGCATTTTTATAAATGACATACTAAAAAGAAACAAAACAAACTGTCTACACTCTCTTTTTTTTTTGCAGATGATTTGGCTACTTTTTTTGTTTTTAAAAAGACAGGAAATCTTGAAAACATGATTAATAAGTACCTGAAAGAAATTGTTCAATGGCTTTTCAAATGCAAAACGAAACTTTCTATTGAAAAGTAATGTTACATGATCTTTGAGAAAAAAACTTAAATTAAAATCGATTTTGACCTTAAAATTAATGATGGCAATTTAAATAAAAAGGAAAAAGTAGAATTCTAAGGCATCACGTTAGACTCAGAGATTAAATTAGGTCCAATGGTGGATGAATTTAAAGAGCGCTGAATTTCAAGACTTAATATAAAAAATATTTCTCAAATAGAAAATGGGCTCTAAAACCAAAAACATTAAGTAATCTTTAGCAAATCCTTGATAGAATCAATCTTGGATTATTATTTTCCTTGTTTTAAATTCATTATCAGAAACTAACATCAAAAAAATACAAGTTATTCAAAATTCAGCAGTTCGATCTATTTTGAAGCTGAAGTATGATACACCAACAGGCCTTCAATAAACTAAAATTACTAACAATTTCAAATGGACTTTTTGAATTGAATGAGAGATATGTCAGAGCAGGATTAAGTCATTCTGTTCCACTGGTCGTCAGTCTGATGGAAAAATATAGAGAAGGTTTCAAATCAAGATATATCAAATATCCAACTCCATTGTGTAATTGCTACCTAGCAATTTTTTCTTTTTTTTCTGAACTATCAAATATTTAAACATGTCTAACCTTTAGTTATTTCAACATATCGTTTTTAATTTTCTTTTGACTTTTTTATCCTTTTTTTTATTTCTATTTTATTTTATCTAATTTAACTTTATTTTAATTTTTTTATACTCTGAAGAAGCGTTAGCTCGGTACAGATAAGCAAATAAGAAAATAAATAAAAAGATAAAATTCAAAATTCATTCAACCATAAGAACAAAAATAAATTTTGGTCTATCAAAGAAGATAAAAAAAAGGCGTTCAGTTTAGAAGACTGTTTCCATTTAACTGGACTTTCTCTATTCTTTTTGTAAAATGTAGTTTATTAATTCAGTAGAGGCTTTATCTCAAGAAGAAATATCTATAAAGAAACAGATTTCAACACTGTTAAACTCATATTCTCGTCCCGATTCTACTCCTACCTTTAACTCAAAAAAACTTTATAAAGTTATTGATAACCAATTCGGTTTTAGATTTTTATTTTAGTTAAAGAAACCATACTCAACTATGTTTCGAAAGGGTCAGGTGTCAAATAGCTTCACTTGATGCTGAAAAAGCCTTCGACAAAGTTTGGAGAGATGGTCTATTCTTTAACCTACTTCCAAGGATAAATTTTAGCTTTTGGGTACTTTTAAAAAAGTACTATGACTCAGCCAAAGCTGTAGTCTGTCTAAATGATAATCTTTCGGATCTATTCCAATACGAATGTGATGTGAAGCAGGGCGGAATCCTATCACCCTTACTTTTTAATATTTTTATAAATGATCTGACTGAAAAATGCTTAGAAAAGAAACTGGGTGGGATTTTTAATAATCTTAATATTTCAATAATTGTTTATGCAGATTACATAATCCTTATTATTCTAGTAGACAGTAATCTTAAAATCCTTTTTGATATGTGCAGGAACTATGGTGTAAAATGGAGATTAAAATTTAACCCTATCAAATCTAAAAAAATTAATTATGGTACTTTAAAAAGGTAACTGTGAGTTCTTTTTGAGTGATTAAAAGATTCAAATCTTATCAAAACCTTTTAAATGAAATAATAATACCAAATTAAATCAGCTAAATTCTTCTGGTCCAGAAGAATAGCACAAAATGTGAATGTTTTATCAATAGCTGTATCTTTTTCCTTTTCTAATTTTTATTTGTATTTAATTTTAATTTTTTTTTATTTTTATGCATAAATTTAATTTTTTATTCTTATTTACTTCTCTTAATCGAAGTTAATTTGAATTAAATAAATATTTAAAATCAATTCACTCAAAGCTGGCAATGTGAATTTATTACAAATATGGTTCTTCCAAAAGTAAAATGTTTGAAGAAGCCATTTCAAACTTTTGAAAAAACTCTATGATTCTCTTTAAAAAACAAACCATTAAAAAAAATTTGATTTAAATATGCTATAAATTACAGAATTTTTAAAATTTAGAATTGAAGAAATTAAAAAACATTGTTGTTTCGGTAGAACTAATTAGAAATAATTGGTAGGTAGAAATAATTTGTACAGTTAGTAAAAAAATATTTCGTTTTTGTTTTTTGAACTTTAATTTCATATTAAAGTTAAAAGCTAAATCTAAATAAAGCTAAATGCTTTATTAAAAGTGACTTAAATTTTTATATTAATATTTTTTTTTATATATAAATGAACCTTTTTTTACTAAATGCCTATGAGGTGTATGTATTTTTTAATAAATAATAAATAATATTAACAAAATACCCACAATCAAAAATAAATTAACTTAATATTTATTAAAATAATTTCTAATTATTAAATTTTTTCATTTCAAAAATTTTAAATAATTGAAAAATTAAAATATTTAGATAGCCGAGTTGGAAGGACCTTTAAGTTTTAAAATTTTTAACAGCTAAAATCCTAGTCTATATGAAATGTTTTATAAGAAATAAAAAAACTTTTGAATATGATTTCGTCAAAAATCCAAAGTCCAAACTGGGCTTTTTAATCCATTTTTAAATTTTGATATAATTGAAATTTAACAATATAACTGTATGAATAATTAACTTTTTAATTGAAGAGAAAAAAAATTTTGTGAAAAAAAATAGCTTTTTAAGTGCGCGGGTCCTCTAGTGCTAATTCACTCATTGATGTAAAGATAAGTTTAAAAATTAAATTCAAGCTTAAACTTAGCTATTGACAATGAGCGACTTCTCAAAGCTAAATATGCTTTTTAAAATAGGGTTTTGATCTTTTGTAAAATTCGGGCTAACAAGCAAAATTGTTAACACTTTTATTTTAATTTACCCAATACCCTAAAACAAGGCTCTGCCTTAAATAATTTTTTCCCCTGAAAATGAGTGCTTTTAAATCAGCAAATCAGCTTTAGATTTGTTTTTTAAGAAGTTGATACTCTTTTTAATTTATATATTATAATTTTCTTCGATATTTTATTATATATTACTAAATGTTTAATCTTATTTATTTATGAATTTTATAAAAATATAAATGAACATAAAAAAATACTTTCTGATGGTTACATTAACAGATTTTTTTCGACCTAAACAAAAATTTATTTGAATTAAAACACATGGGAACAAAATACGATGAAACATCTTAGATTTTGAAATTAAATTTTTTGATATTAATTTATCTAAATTTTTTTCGTTAATAAAAATTTATGAATAAAAAATGAGATTATATATTTTAAGCTTACTTTCTTTTTCATCGAAAATAAAACTTGTGAATAAAAAAATGGCATGCACTTTCGTCAGAACCAAAAATATTTTATTTCGTCAAAAAATAATTATTAAAAAGTAACTAAATAGGAAGCAATTAATTTAATTTGTTGTATCAAATTTCTTAAAAAAATTTATCTAATAGTCGTTTATATTCTTTTAAATATATAACAAGCTTTGGGAGTTAAGTACTTGTTCATGTAAATTTTGGAAAAATATTTTTTTCTGAAAACATGCTATCATTGCAAATGTTTAATGTTTTAATTCATTTCCAGCATTTGATTTAGATATTGAAGCTAATGTGAAAAGAGGAAGAAGAAAAAAAGCTCACCCATTTCGCAAAAAATTAAGCAAAAATTTTATTTAATTTCAGGCAAAAGTAATTAAGATTAAAAAAAATAAAAGAAAAAAAGAGATTAACAATGAATGGATGATTCATAATGGGTTGTTTCTGTTTAAACTCGTTTTTTTTAATTATTTAAAATTAATTAAAATTAGTTATTTATTCAATTTATTAATGTAAAACTATTTAAAAAACTATGTCTGAAGTAGTTCTATTACTTTAAAAACTTTAACAAAAAATATAAACTTTAAAAAAAAAGACAAGTTACTAATAAAGATTAACTTATTAAAACAATCATTACATTTCAAAATCTTCTTAGTTGGTGCGAAAGTTCTTTTTGCACATTTTAAATGGTAGATTAGTTTACATTCGCGGCATGTAATTGACTCATCAGCACAAATTTTACGAAGATTTAAATTTTTTAAAAAAAAGTACTTTTACTACTTTCTAACATACCATCAGTTGTGAAATAATCAACCAAGAGATCCTTTTTGACACCATTTGTAACAACGTAGCCTGAATTATGTTTGTTCAACTTCATCTTTCAAGTTTGTCATAAAATTAATTTTTCTAATAGACTTGAATTTTTTTCAATTATCAATTATCATTAATTTATGTGAGAATAAATAAAAATTAGAACAGGGAAGTTAAAAAAAAAATTTATTTAATGCGTATAAATTATATTGTTTATTTTCAGATAACTTGCATGAAAATAAGTTCACCCAAAAATAAAACAATCTTTTTAAGAATTTTATCAACATCAAATTTTTCAAATTAAATAATCACAATAATATTATAGGAATGCTAGATTTTTTACTTGGCATTATAATTTTTGTTTTGAAAAATACATTCTATTTTGAAAAATTATTTTTTCTCGATGAATATAACATAATATATTCTTTTTATAAATTTTAAAAAATTTTGGGTAAAAATACAAATAATATCTTATAAAGCGTTTGATCAAATCAGTTGTAACGTAACTGTCCGAATTTAGTGACATGTAACTAAAAAATGAACACTGATTTTAAAAAGAGCAATGTTCAAATTATAGGACCTGTCTTAAAAAAGAAAAAAGTTAACTTTTGTTAAAAAATACATTCGGTTTTATTGGCATTCGGATTTAAAACATAATTAAATTTCCATAATTAAATTTCCATAATTAAATTTCAATTTCCAAAAAATAAAAAGTTTTTATTTTTTTTTAAAAACATTGCTCAATTTTGAATAGCATGTCACTAAATAGAGTACTCTATTTTAAAGACATGTCAATAAATTCGGAGCATTACGTTAAAAAAATATGTTTTTAAAAATGACGAAATTCTGGGATAATCCGATTATTCAATAATTAAAACAATGATTTTAAAAGTTTTTTCAAAAGTTCATAATTTGAGAAGATTAAGAAAGATAAGATTTTTACACATAATAAACATGTCCATTTTTATTTTATTAATAAAAAAACTAAAAAAGTAAATAAAAAAAAATGGGTAAAGCTTAAGCTCCTTTGAGTCTTATATCTTTTAAACCCAATGCTATATAAAAAAATCTTACATCATTTTGATTTAGAATTGATTGACTTAGATTTTTACAATTTTTTAATATTCTTTTTCTGGAAAAAAAAATGCGACAATCTTTTTTTAAACATTCTTTTTGTTTAATGATTTAAAAACATCACGAAAAAATTAAAGTTGACGACTCTATTATCCCGCACAATCGTTAAATATTATTTAAAAAAAAATTAAATATTAATATTCAAAATTAATTACATTTCAAATATTATAATTTAATTTTTTGTTAAAGGAACTTTTGTTTAAAAGGGACTTTTTTTAATCAATTCACTAAAATTTCTGAAAAATCACGAATTTTAATTAAATTTTAATTAAATATGACTGATCATTAAACTTTAATGATTATAGTTTAATTTTCATTTAGAAAAATAAATGTTATACATAAAAATTATGTTATTTTTTAGTATTTTTAAAAATTTGTTTTCTGATAAACCGCTTTTGGTCTTATTTTTTCCACCAGGATTTGACCAGAAAATAATTATAATAGAACAGAATATATTTTGGTCTAATAAATAGTAGGTAATTTTTTTATTACAAAAAATTATTTAAAATTTTTTAAAAAATATAGGAAAATGTGCTCTTGAAACAAAAGCTAGATTTGAGAATTTTTTTTCAATAAAAAGTATTCTTTGCCAAAATGTAGAAAATTTAAAATTTAATATTGAAAATTTAATATTTTAAATTTTAAAATTATCATTTTTTTAAGGAAACTCTAAGCTAGACAAAAATTTGATAATTTTTTCATATTAAATTCTGAAAAACAGATATGGTATTTAAAAACGCCAAGATTACTCACCCACAATTTTTTTCTAAAATAGAACGCTTCATAGAATTCAATTATATTGATATGTTTTGAATTGCGAAGAATTTCAACTTCAATGACGTGTTCGTGAATATCATCGGGCTCACATTTGGAAATAATTTTAGCCGCTGCTATCTGGTCTGTTTGGCGATTTCTCACACGATAAACCTTGCTGAACCCTCCATCTCCAATTTCGTTTAAAACTTCCCATCGATCCTCGGGGTTTATATTTTGTATTAGAAATGGATATGAAGTGTCAAGGGTTTTTGGTTTGGAAGACGAAGTGTGTAGAGAAGCCGAAGATTCTGAGGACACTGACGAAAGTCTGCCTTGGTTCCATTTAACTCTGGCGAAATTAGGCTTTTTTGATTTTAGAAAAAACTTAAATTTTTGTCGTATGCCCTTTAGAGGATTTTCCATGATCACTAAGACAAATTTTTTCTGGAGGAATAATTTTTTTTGAATCAAATAATAAATTATCTAAATATCAAGGTTTGTTGAAGCATGCCAGTTCCAAACCCAACAAAAAAATTAATTAAATTTTGCAAAAATATTTTACAATTTTAGCAAACAAAACAACAAGATCTTGAAAAGATAGTTTATTTACTTTGACTATTTTACATAATTCAAATTGTTAAATTATGAAATGATAATTTGAAATTTTTTCTTTTTTCGTGTTGTTTTCAGCTCGTTTTTTTTGAATAGATCCATTCTTTTTTATTTTTTAGTAGATTAGAAAATATAAATCGCCTTCGATTTGCTCTGATATTGCGATCGATAGAAAAAAAAATGTAAATATTTATCTTTAAGCATTCCAGAATATTCAAAAATTTACCATTTAACTTGGTTTGGTTATATTTATATAATATTATAAATAAAGACCAAAATTTGTGTATTCGACCCAAATTAATTTGCAAAATCAAGATTATTTAACTTATCCTTGAAGATTAAGAGTAATTGTTTAGTATTTTTGTTTTTAATTCAGCTGACTTTTTAGACTGGGTGTTAGTTTGGATAAAAAATTTATCTCAGTTAATTAATGAATCTTTTCATAAAACAAGGGCTTTACGTAATTAGTTTAAATTATGGTGAATTGAAAAATAATGAAAGAAAACGTAGATTTTTTCATAAATTTTATTTTTTAAAAAATGGGGTCTTGTCTAGAATGTGATCAAACCATCACAAAAAATGTGATCATTTTGATGATACTGGTTTGGTGAACAAGACTGTTCACCAAATCGATAATCACACAATTTTGAGTAATCATCACAAGAATACATATTATTAATGATCACTTATTTATCCAAATTGGTGTCTAATTTTAAAGAAAAATTTATACTTACAACTGATCAAAAAATTCAAAATATTTTGTATTTACTTATTATTTCGAAGTTAATCAACAGGCTAGTGCCCAATGTTATGAAAGACCGATTAACCTTTCATTTATTTATTTTTATAAAATAATTGTTACAAATAAAAAATAAAAATTTATATGATTTATTTAAAAAAGCAAAACATTCGAATATTTAAATTTGATTTTTTAAATTTTTTTTAAATTCTGTAAAAATCAAATTGATATTATTAGATATAGAGCACTTGAATTTTGGTCTCTTAATCATAAAGCTATTCATCGGTTTTGTATAAAAATATTCAAAGGTTTTGCAGTTTTTGACATCGGTTCAATCAGATTTTCACTATTCATTAAATTGTTTTTTAAATTCCTTTGACTCATTTTTTTTAAATTCATTCTCAAATGTTCTGGCGTTTTATGGTAAAATAGTGTTTTACTGGCAAAAAAAAGCATCCTAAAAAAATTCTATGCTGAAAAGTAATTAAGCCTTATTTTTCTAGAGAATTATTAATGCCATTAAAGTGATCAACTTCAAATTTAAATTTAAATAATTTAAAAATTGAGAAATAATAACTTTTAGCAAGTTTAATTATTGCGTCTTTTGAAAAATAATACATTAGAGTTGAACGATAATCAAAATGAGGCAAAATAAATGTCTTAAAAAACTGAATTTTTGATAGAAGTAGTCAGATATAGTCTACTAATAATAAACATTTTTTTCTTTACAGCTAATGAGATAATCCAGGCAAGCTTTGAAAATATTTTATCATCAAATAAAGGCTTTACGATATTAGTTTAAATTATGGCGCATTTAAAAATAATGAATAATTTAATATATTTTATTTAAAAAAAACATGATATCTTCAATCAATTACTTCATATAGAATTAGCAAAAAATTTTTTAAAAAAATCTTCTTTTGCTGAATTGTTTTCTTTGTCTGATTCACCTGATGACCAAATTGGCTTTATCAAAAATTAACAGAAATGCTCTTAATTTGGAAGCAGAAATTTGGTAAATAATGAGACACGAGACACTTACAGTTACTGAGTTAAGCAAAGTTGCTTAAACATAAAGAATTTTCAAAATGCTTAATGTTCTGTAGTTCTGTATTACAGAACTTAATTATTCCTTATCAAAATTTGTAAAAAATTTATTCAAATTCAAATTTTATTTATTTATTTATTTATTTCAAATTAATCTCCATTAGGAGAAGTAAAATAAAAATAAAAATTAAAGTTTTGCATAAAAATAAAAAGAAAGTAAAATTAAATACAAATAAAAAGTAGAAAAAGAAAAAGATACAGTTATTGATAAAACCTCATCTGGACCAGAAGAAGTTAACTGATTAAATTTGGTTTTATTAATTCATTTAGAAGGTTTTTTAACGATTTGAATCTTAAGTTATTCAAACAAAGCTCTATAGAGTCCGAGATGCCGTCACGAATATAAAAGTGCCGCTTAAGATCCAACTTCAGCTGACTAATACTCTTTATTACTGAGTTAAGATTTTTTTAGTGAACTGTAACAATCGTATGAGATCATTTCCAGGAAAGGGGAGAGCAATGAAAATTGTTAGAAATTTTATAGCATAATTGCATAAATATTTGTAATGACAAATGATTGAATCCAAAAGAACTGATGAAAGACATCTTGGAAAAAAGATAAAGTTGTTCAATTTTAAAAAGTCTAAAAACTTTTAGGATCTCAGACTTGGGACAATTAGATTTTAGGTTAAACATTTGTCTAACAAGGTTGTTTTGATCAATTTTAAGAGTTTTGAGGGTTATATTGTCTAGTTTTAGGTTTTCAAGACCATATGTGAATTGAGAAAGGCAAAATGTTTTGTAATTGAAATTTTACAGAGATGGGGAAACATGACTCATCTTATTTAACAAAAACGACGAAGAGAAGGAAGATTTCTGAACCTGCTTAAATTTTTCAATTGCAAACGGATAAGAAATTAAAAATTTAAAAATTAAAAATTTAAAGTTAGAAATTTTTAATTTTTTTTAATTATTTTATTTTTTGTTCTTTATTATAAATTTTTTAAATAAAAGTCAATTTTTTAAATTTTTTGTTTTTTTCGTTTTTTGTTAAGTTTTTGTTTAATTTTCATGTTGCTTTTAATACTAATAATATTTAGCTACTGCAAGAAACTTGCGGAGAAGTCTCACACGGAAGACTACAATGGTAGCTATTTAAACCGTTTATACAACAAAGAAAAATATTGTAGTTTTCCGTCCAATTACCAACTCTCAACCGATAGAATAAGTACTAGACATATCTATCCGACCTGCTCCACTCAACAAAATCCATTTTTTATCTTTTTTTAGTAGATAATTTCTAAAGATACGGATTTTTGAACTTGTCGTAATCATTTTTGAATTGATTCACTGAGCAAGAATTGATCGCTTCCTCGGGAAGCTTGTTCCACCTATTTATTACTCTATTGATAAAAAAAGTGTTCCCTCTGACTACAATTTTTAATGGTCTTCCCTGATAGTCTTCTCTTATGTCCCCTGATTCCCTGAGTAGGCCCTGATGAAGCTATCGAGTTACATCTAGTAGGAAGTTTTGTCCAATTAACTTTATTAATGCCACTTTGGAATTAAAGGCAAAATGTTATTTATTATACATTTTTATATTTTTACATTTTTTACATTTTTGAGAGAAGAAAAAAAAATCTCAAAATCAAAAAATCTAAAAAAATTTCATTCAAGAAAATTAATAATAAATTGGCAATTAATTAAATGGGATTTTCAAAAATTATCCTTGGTTTTTACATTTAAATTTTTCTTAAACTCTTTTTTAAGTAATTGCGAATTTATTATTACTTTTCTTGAATGAAATTTTTTTTAGATTTTTTGATTTTGAGATTTTTTTTTCTTCTCTTAAAAATGTAAAAATATAAAAATGTACAATAAATAACTTTTTGCCAATTTAAAAAGCTGGATCAAGTCACCTCTCTCTCTTCTCTCGCCAAACCAAGGAACCAAGAAATGCTAGTCTCCTGCTCTATTCCCAGTTACAGATTCTTGATACTAACTTTGTTGATCTTCTCTGTACATTCTCGAGTACTCTAATATCCTTTACTGTATGAGCAGACCAGACAACTGCGGCATATTCCAAATGAGGTCTTACGAATGTACCAAACAAAACCTGATTTACTGAAATACACCACCTTGCATTTATTCACATTGAAAAGCATATTTCATTCTAAAGACCATTTTTTGAGTGCATCTAAATCTTTTTGAAGCGTAGGAGTGGACAAGGAAACTTTCACTGGAAAGCGACATTACCATGTACTAGGAGTGCCCAAACTATCTAAGCGAGCAGCTCGTAATTTATCAAAAATCACTTTAGAGCAAATGGGTATCAGTCATCATCTCGCCCGTCAAGCATTTCACAGCATGCATTACGGCGAAATACGGGACTTTAATCACTGGGAAAATTTGATCGAAAACATCCAGAAGAAAAAGATTATTTATGAAAATGCCAATATAGTTTATGTTTCACAAGGGAATAGGATACTGGAAACGATAGAAAGGATAAAACCTCCCAACAAATTTTCAGCTGAAGACATGGCTCATTTCCGACGTATGTACCCGGAGCCAAACGATTGGCATGGTGTTGTAATCAAATTGAAGCTCACCAAAACATATACCGACCAACTAGAACAGATGGAGTCTCAAAGGTACTCCGAAGATTCAAAAAAGCCACTAGTCGATTCAGACTATGAAAAGTTGGCTCCGTTTAAAGCGTACCTGGAATTACTGCGCAATATTCGTGTCAGAGTGGATGGTCACGAGACCAACAGTGGGTGGTGCCTTGTTTTGTGTGGCAGGGCAGCTACCTATAAAACCACAGCTAATGTAATTTTAGCGCAAAGTTATGGTCCATACCATGTATGGACAGGCCACCAATACATAGAGAAAGATGTATTAAAATACGACGATGCCGCGAGAGCCCAGATAGAACAATTGGTAATAGAAGAGATGGCCTGGACCAGTTTACCACATAAAAAAACGTTGGAAGACACCCTCTGTTCGATTAAAGAACAGCTATCGGGGGCAGGTCTCAATATACGACTTGCAAAAAACAAGTCGTCACTTTAAGGGTTAAAAATGAAAATTAAAAGATTTTTTATGAGTTACAACCCTGACAATGTAATCGATTTTGAAACTCTTGAGCGAAAAATAAACTCAAAAATGGAATTTAAACGGCGTTTTTATATATTAAACTTCGATTCTTTAGAATACGTTTTTGGAAGCCGAAGGGGAAATGGAAAGAAGAATTGATACCGTTGGCAGCAAAATGTTTAGCCACTTCTGAAGCATGGCGAAAATTCAATGATTACCTCGAAGGAATTGAAGAAATTGGGCAATTCAACTTTGAGGATGCAAACAGAGACATGGTTTTAAAAATTAAGCACGAATTCTTGGAACAAGATGAAATTGAAGCTCAACAAGAATTACGCAGAATTCACAGGGAAATGGCTGGACAACCCTTGGCAGATGAGCCAGAGGAAAAGGACCCTGACATTGTTTGGATTGAATGCCCAGAAGAGGGTGAAGATGAAATTTAAAAATTTTATTTTCTTTAAACTTTATTCAATAAACTATTAAAATTAACATATTTTTTAATTAAAATTTTTTTTTGTTGTTTACTATTTACAAATAAATTAACTATGTACAATTGTGATCTTTTTCTTGCATTCCATTTGTTTTAATAAGTCTATCGTTGGTTTTCGGGTCTATATCGGTATGAGTTATAGATGAAAATAGTGTTGCTACCCACTTTGCTGTTCAGTGGGTACTCATTGTAAGACTTACTTCAGCATTAAAATTAGACAAAGAATTGAAATAAGGATCAGATTTTATAGTTTGAGTTGATTGTACAGTAAAATTTCCTCCTTGATAATCAACACCCATCCAATATCCAGTAGTTTTTATGTGCATTACTGTATGACAATCTGGAGTTACTAATGCTCTTCTGTTATTATCTGTAGCTGTCGTTCTTATTGATTTTAATGGTGGAGCAAGTGGTGCAATTAAAAATGAAAAAAACTCTGGAAATTTTGACAAAGTCCCTGTTGAATCTGAAGATTGGCCTTCTATTTCGTCTATCAGTTTAGATATTGAAGAATTTCTAATCATACGTTCCATAATTCTGCAAGGCACTGCTGTTAGGGAAACAGGGTTATAGTTGCCAAGCTCACTTCTACTGCCTTTCTTAAATATCCGAGTCACGTTTGCTTTTTTACAATTGTCAAGCACGACCTTCAACAAATTTCGGACCGATTTCATGAAAATTTGGCTCAATAGCTCTGAGAAGATAGCTGAACATTCAGATATAACGTAATGGTGGACACCATCCATCCCAGGAGTTTTGTTCGGGTTGAGTCTTTTGACGTAGCTAAGTACCCTGTCAGTAGTGAAAATATCTAAAGTCACTAGATTCATTATGACAGATTTAATCGGAGGGATCTTGCTAGACGATCGTGGATTAAATACGCTGCTAAACTCTTCATTGAGTATATTAACAATTTGGGAGCTATCCGTTATGTAAACACCCTTCCGATCTATTAAGCCTTTTATGGTATCCTTATTAGCTTTTTGGCTGTTTATGTAATTATAAACAAGTTTGGGTTGTCGCTTACACTCTCTAACAAAAGACTCTTCAAACCGACCTATCGCTTACTTCACTTCAGTTTTAACAAGCTAACAAACTTTTTTGTACCTTTTTCTAAGACCTTGACTATCCGGTGATGGTCTAATCTTACAATAGAAACTGAATTTTTGAATAATCAGCTTCTTAATGTCTTTATTAAACCATTTTGGTTTCAATAATCTACTTTATCTGGTCTTGGCAAGAGGAATGGATAGATTTGCAACTCGTTCATACTGACAAACAATTTTAGGCCCTGTTGACATCGACAGATTGCATATCCTCATCACTCAATTTAAAACTACCTGATCATATCGAAACCTGTAATAGTTACCTTTTGTCAAAACTCGTCTTGGCAGCTCTTGATTAGTGTTTCTGGGTTTTGATCGAAGAAAATAACTCCAAGTTAAGGTCAAGTGTAACCTATTCTTGCACGTACTTTCGTAAAATTAGAAAGTTTTTACCTAAAAAAAAAGTTGAAATAATATAAAATTTCTACTTTGTAAAAAAATTTAATAGTCTAATATTGAAGATAAGTTATCATAAAATTTATCAAAGGAATCCAATGAATAAGCTTTTACTATCTCATTAATTCCTTTATCCAAAAGAATGTACTTTGGCTTACGTTTATATCGAAATCCAGTCTCTAATTTGACTATATTTTCTTTAGATTTTTTTGTTCTTTACGGAACATATCTACTAAAGTGTACACAGAAATATGTCTAATAAGCATATTGCTAAATGCATTGTGCCAGGCCTCTACGAAATTATTTGAACGTGGCAAGAAATCTTTAATTTTTTACGATCGACACTTTTGTCCTATTTCGGAACCAAATGTGAAACACTTTGATTTACAAAAAAGTTTTGTATCAATACATCGCCAATTTATTTATTTTCTAACTTAGATGAATTCGATACAAGAAACTGCCATAAGAAAACATAAGAAAATTTTTTTGAGATGGTATTATATTTTCATTTAAATTTAATTGAAGTTTAATTGAACAAATTTAAAAAAATAAAAAAGTAAGAAAAAAAGTTTCAAATTAATTATTTTTTTTCTATTATATTGTTTTATTTATTTATTTATTTAATTCAATTAACGCCAATTCTGGCGATGTAATGAAAAAGATTTAAAAGAAGAAATAAAAAATATAAACAAAAAAAAAATATTGTTTTATTTGTTTGCTTTTTTTTTTCCTTTTTTGATTGTGCTTAATTGATCAAGCTTATTTATTTATTGCTATTTTAAGATAAAGCCATATTTATGTAAAATTTTAATAAAAATATGGGTATAGATTGTATTACGCGTATTTTTTACAGTTAAACGTATTGATTTATATTTCATTACAGAAATATCAACTGACAAAATTATCAATCAAGGTTATTTTTTATATTTGAGCTTCTCATAATAAAAAGAGTATCAAAGGGACAAATTTGTATGTATAATTGAAAAGGTGTTCATTTATTTAAGTATAAGTGTTATGTTATCTATATAACATTTGAGGTTATTGTTTTAAAAGATTTGGATATTTTATTCAAAATTTGGGGCATTGATTTTAGTCAGCCCAAAATAATCAATTAAAACTGATTATTAAAGTTAATTTTGTTGTCACTTAAATTTTGTTTTTAAATAAAAAAGCATGAAAAAATCCAATCAAAAATTGCATAATCTGTTCAATTGAACGAGCTTTCCAAAAAATTTCTAAAAAGGAAAGAATTTCTATCCGTAATTGTATCGCAATTTTTCGATGCATCATCGTGAACTACCAGATTACTTATAAATGGATGCTAAAAAAATTCTTAATTAAAATTTATAGTTTTATAATAAATTACTAGAAAAAGCTGAGAGACATTTGGTCGCACTTTGGGATTTTTAACAAGACATTGGGCTATAAAATCCTGAAAAAACTCGGACCACTCATTTGGTTCTTTGAGTTTAGGTGATTTCTCATTTTTAATCATCTTCATGGCATCTTTGGGCTTGAGTGAAGTGTTTGGTGGCTGCTTTTCAGCCAATTCAATGCATGTAATACCAAGTGACCAAATATCTGCTTTGTAGTTGTATTTGGTAAATTTGTGAGATGAGCAGTTGATTACTTCTGGCGATACCCAATATGGCGAGCCTGTAAATGTGGACTTTTTTTGCTCAAGATATTGATTTTTTGTCGACACTCCAAAATCAGCCAATTTAATGGTACCATCTTTTGAGACCAGAATATTGGCTGCTTTTATGTCTCTGTGGATAACAAATAGATTCTCGTGCAAATACAATAAGCCTTCCAGTATTTGTTTGACTATGCTTTTTATTTCATTTTCTGTCAAATTTCTGTTCAAGTCATTGATTAGCGTTTCCAAAGAACCCAAAGCACAATATTCCATAATTATATAAATTTTATCATTATGCATGAAAGCATCATAGAATTGAACAATGTTTTTGTGATTGCACTTGTTCATAATTTCCAACTCAATAAGAAGCTGATCAAGAGCCAGGTCCTCGTCAATGTTTAGTATTTTCATTGCAGCTGGCTTATCATCTTCAACATTTGTGCATTTGAATATTTTGCCAAAAGATCCAAATCCGATTATATCTGACTTTTTCCAGTATTTCTCCGGATCCATGAACTTAATCTTAAACATGCTGAAACCATGCTTGTTTTTTAAAATGTTGGTATAAGATTTGTTATATTTATTGAAATCACTTTTATTTTTATATGATTTATTTGCAGATAGTTTCAATTCAGGCACAATTTTTTTGACTCTAGACCTTATATGTTCCATTTTATAATTTTGATTAAAAAATATTATTCGGCTTGTTTGAATTTTAGTTTTTAAAATTCTGGTTCAAGTGATTTGCTTCATTAGAATTCATTTGAATAAAAATATTAACTTATAATATGTAATATGCTTTTGATTTTTTCATGATAATTAGAAATATTTTTTATGATTGATTTTATTTTTAAATTATTATAAAATCATTTTTGAGAACAAAATTTTATTTTGCTTAATTTCTTGATCACAATTCCTCACTTTATTTTCGAATTAGAATTTGTTTCGAAAATTAGCAAAAAATTTGGAATCAAGTTTTGTCAGTCTTTTTAAAATTATTATTTTTAACTGAATTTATTTATTCTTTTATATAAGCTATCCATATTTATGACCGCAAAATAATCCTTGCTGAACTTAAGGGGCGGCAAAATATATGAAAACTTTTTTTCGGACAGTTTTTGGACTGTTTAAAAATCATCTACAAAATAAAGAAGCTGACAAGGATGCAGGTGAGCTTTAGGAGGGATGTCATGAATAGTTAAAGCTAATATTTTTACGACCTTAAAACAAGAAATTTTTCAAAATTACTTTTTTTATGATTTTTTGAAGAAAAATTATTAATTAAACATCATTTTTGAACTTTTTCAACGATTGTTCTACTTTTTTGATTAGATTTTAAAATTTTTGTTTAAAAGAAATTACAATTTTTTTATCCGGACTTGGAACCGGCATCGGTATGGCCACGACTACCGACAATAATTAAATTAATCTCGTAATAATTTCCCATATTTCTTTTGGTGCTAAATAGGTTAGAAAGCAAATGGTAAAATCTATATAAATTCAAATCTGGTATTTATTTCTAATTTAAGCGATTGGTACTTGTTTCTTTGGTACAGTACAATTTAAGACAAACTTGTACATTTATTTTCCTCGACTGTTCCTTTCCTTTCCTAAGAGTTGAAGAAAGGAATAGTCGATGAAAAGAAAAGTTAAGGAAAGAAAAGGTCGAGGAAATGAAAACTAGATGAAAGGAAGAGTCGAGGAAAAGTCGAAGAACATAAGGCGTACAAGTTAGTTTTAATTTGTACCAGACTTGGGCATAAGTCATCTTGTCAAAGTTTTTTTTTTAAAAAAAGTCAATTGCCATGACTTTAAATTTTTTTTGTTAACAAAAAAATTTTTCAAATTTATTTATTTATCTATTTATCTGTATCGAGCTAGTGCTCCTTCAGAATGAAAATATAAAAAAAAAAAATATATAAAATCTGTTTTTACCATGAATGAAGTATTCATCGCTGTCGGTCTGCTCATCTAGACTCCTGGATCGATTTGAACTAGTCGAAAGCGGTAAAAAGGTCGAAAGGGGTCTTTTATTCTGAAGGAGCACTAGCTCGATACAGATAAACAAATAAATAAATAAATTTTCAAAATTTTTTTGTTAACAAAAAAATATTTAAAGTCATGTCAATTGACTTTTTTTTTGAAAAAAAAATTTTTCAAATTTATTAATTTATTTGTCGAATGACTTTAAATGACTTTTTTTTTTGACTTTTGCCCAAGCCTGATTTGTACTGTATTAACTTGCTTTTAGTCTATTATTAATTTAATTTTTCACTTACTTGGTATATCAGTAAAAAATTTACAGATGTTCTTGCTAAAGTGAAATATTCCGGTCCTAAAAAAGGAACAAGCATTCCCATTCTATTCCATTACCATTTCATTCATTCAGCCATTCCGTTCCATTCCATTAATTTTTTGTCAATTCCATCAATTTCTGGTTGAAACAAAATGGATTGAATCGAATGGAACTGAAAGGATGGACGGAACGGAATGGATATATGGAATGGAACGGAGCGGATGGAATGTTTCGAACAGAATGGAATTATCGACACGGAACGGAATGGTTTGATTAATAGAATGGTAATAGAATTCTTATTTTGAGATTGCGTTTCCATTCCGTTTCACTTCAGCAAGAACCACTGTTTATGGTAATGTGAAATTCTGGTACAAAAATTACAGTACCAAAAATAAAAATTTTCTAATTGTTTTTCTAATTGTGCAAAAATGGTACTGTAAACAGCACAAATCTGTACAAAGGCATCGTGAAATTTCATACAAAACCTCCAGTACAAAAATTAAAAAATTTTATAATTTTTGTTCTAAATGTCAAAAACTTGTTCTGTAAATGAAACAAAGTGAAACAACTGTTGTTTCAGCTTCTGCAGAAGTCTGCAAAATCTGTGCAAAATCTGCTAAATTGCACCCTATTTAAAAGTATTAAAAATAAAGCGGAATTTATTTGCACAGATTTTGCAGACTTCTGCAGAAGCTGAAACAACAGTTGTTTCACTTTGTTTCATTTACAGAGCAAGTTTTTGACATTTAGAACAAAAATTATAAAATTTTTTAATTTTTGTACTGGAAGTTTTGTATGAAATTTCACAATGGCCTGTACAAAAGAATTCTTAGCTCTGCAAAAACTCTGAAATTTATTGCATATTTTGATCAAATATTTTTTTCATGGTGTGGATTTTTCAGAAAATTTTAGAGTTTTTTCAAAGACAATAATTTGTTTGTACAGATTTATACTGTTTACAGAATCATTTTTGCACATTTAGAAAAAAAATCAGAAAATTTTTATTTTTGGTACTGTAATTTTTGTACCAAAATTTCACATGGCCTTTTATATATTAATGGGTCTACCTATTCAACACAATAAAAAAACTTTTCAGCACAAATTTAAACTGATCGTCACAAAATTAAATCTTCTCAGCACAAATTTTAAAAAATAGTGAAAAAATTTTGAACACAAACATTTTTTTTCTAAAAAATCGTTGAAAACAAAAAAAAATAATTAAGAAAATTTTTTATCACAGAAATTAAAGACAAAACAACACAAATTTTTTTTTTTGTTTCAATTGTTTCAAAATTTCTTAAGAAATGCTTTCAAATTTTTTTAAAATTATTAAAATTAGTTTTGAAAATTTTTAAATTTCTACTTGAAAATTTTGTCCAAATTCAGTCTAAGAATGAATCTTAGAAATCGAAAAAATATCATTTACCTCATCAAGGATAAAATGCCAAAAAAAAATATTAAGACTATAAGAAATAAAAAGAAAATTGTTCTAATTTATTAGCTTTACAAGAATTGTAAAAAGAAAAATCAGTTTGTTAACAAAAAAGGTAGAGCTAAAAATTCTGAAAAATGGTACGTGAGAGAATAAAACAATGATTAAAAACATACTTTATATTTATCAATAAGCTTTGTGATTTTAGATTTGAAAAAATTCAGCATTTAACTTGTTTAAGCATTTATTCAAAAAATTTTGTGTTAAAAAGTTTTTTTTCCTTTAATTAAAACTAAATTATTTTTTTTTGTGTTCAACGATTTTTTAGAAAAAAAATGTTTGTGTTCAAAATTTTTTCACTAATTTTAAAAATTTGTGCTGGGAAGATAAAATTTTGTGACGATCAGTTTAAATTTGTGTTTAAAAGTTTTTTAATTGTGTTGAAATAATAATCCCTATATTAATTGAAAATAGAAACATTATTATGGAGTAAATATAATTTTCAAGGATGTCAAATTATAAAATTATTTAACGTTTAAAATTTTATTCATAAAAAATAAAACTTTTAATATTTTTAACAATTATTTTTTTTGCCAAAAAAATTATCTTTATGATAAACACTAATTTAAGAACTTTATAATTTATACCCTTTTCGAATCTGATCGAAATTTTTTATCTTTTTATTGACTTTTTTTCAATGTCTAAATAATCTTGAAACCTAAATTATGATTTTCTTGTCTCATTTTTCTAATTTAATATTGGCTTTTCGAAAAGTCAATTCTTTCAAAAAATTTTACGAGCAATATCTGAAAAAGTGTCATATTTATTTCAATAAAGTGCAAAAAAATCAAACACAGGAACGGCATTATAATAATTAAGTTAATTTTGGACATATTTTGCAGTTCTTGTATAATTATTGAAAAAAATGAGACAATTTAATTTAAAATATTTCTCTTTAAAAACCATTATCTTTACAGCTTTTTTAAATATAAAATTGACAGATTATTTTTCCGGTATTTGAGGTAATTTTTTTTTCTTTATATTCAACAGAATATCAATTGCATGGAATTTTTCATAACCATCGGATACGTTTGAAAACTGTGTATTTGATTCTTTGTTATTAAACTTATTCATACCGAATAATTGGCTAACCATATCAGAGATTGCTTTTTCAACATTGCTTAGAAATGGGTGCTAAAAATTAGATAAAAGTTTAATAGATAAAATGCTTTTTCGTAGAAAAATTTAATTTAATAAAATAATTTGTTGATTTTTTTTAATTTCTTATCGTCGAAGATTTTGATAATTTTAGATATAAAATTATCTAAAATTTTTTAATATTTTATAAAATTAACTATAAAATCTTATAAAATCTTATAAAATTAACGCTTGA
>QEOQ01000690.1:529338-570940 GCA_010279815.1 Brachionus plicatilis | reverse complement strand
TTTTTTAATAATTCAAAATTTTGAAATTATTTTACTTTATTAATGGTTCAAGTAACAAAATTATTTTTTTTTTGTATATTTAAAAAATTACTCAATTATTAAGATTATACATAAAAATAAATAATTAACATCAAATTAAATTGAAATCTACTTTTTTATTAATTGAAATTTGTGATCATCACAAAAGTATAATTCCTTAAGTTAAGGAATTATACTTTTTATTTGAAAAAAATGAAAAAAAAAATGAACGCAAAGTACTTTAATCTTTTTTGTTGACAATATTATTAATACCTCTTTAATTTAAAACGTAATTTAACATTAAAAACATTAAATTAGATAAGCATAAAAAAGGACAATTTTATTTAAATAAAAAATTAATTTTTCTATTTTTTGTTATATTTTATGGAAATTCTTGTAATTTATGGTTTTTTTGTAATTAAAATATCAAGAATTTTTCAATATTTTTGCTAGAATATGCAATCTAATATTATATTTAATTTTTGAATATCGATTTGGAACAATAATAGTTATTATTAACTCATGCTCAAAATATTCCAGGAAAAATAATTTTCATGCAACGGCATCACATTTCGTTTTTTTCTTGAGTATCATTTAATTTTTGAAAATCATATAATTTTCTTAAGACGTGTATTTAAAAAATTACAGCCGCTCTCTTTAAACTAATTTTTCAAAAAGATTTATTTGGAAAAACAGCCTTTCCGTATTAAAATTTAACATATAATAACTCTCTCTTTATATCAATGCTTTTTTTTTAATGCTGGAAAAATTTGGATATTTTTTACGTTTAGATAAAATTTCATTAAATTTCATTAACTAAATCTACTAACAATTTCAAATCAACTTTTTGGGTTAAGTGAGAGACATGTCAGGGCAGGATTGAGACATTCTGTTCAACTGGTCGTCAGACTTGTCGAAGAATATAGAGAAGGTTTCGAATCAAGATATATCGAAAAACCAACTCCATTGTGTAATTGCTACCTAGCAATTTTTTCTTTTTTTTCTGAACTATCAAATATTTAAACATGTCTTATCTTTAGTTATTTAAACATATCGTTTTTAATTTTCTTTCGCCTTATTTATCCTTTTTTTTTTATTTATTTTTTTTTTCTTACCTTTATGGACTTATTTTTTTTTTTTTTATTCTGAAGGAACATTAGCTCGATACAGATAAACAAATAAATAAATAAAAAAAAAATTTTTCTTTATTATTAGATAAATTTTTGATCGAACACAATGTTTTTTTTAAGTATTTAAATTTTTCTAAAATAAAAACAAAAGTCAGATTAATTTTATTCGAGTAAAATGTAAAAAAATGTTCATACGTAATTTTTATTTGAAAATTTTTGATATCAACTAATAAAAAATGGCTTGTTTTAATCAATCGTTGAAATATTGAAATTTGACAGTTTTTCAAACTTCAGAAAATAGTGATTTTTAGACAATTTCCGGTGTTTTCTGATTTTAATTTTTTTTAAGTTTTCAAAAAATTTTTAATACTCTTTAAATTCCAATATTATCAACACATTAAATTAATGTTTTGTTTGTTATCTTATCAAATTAAAAATATTATTTTATATGTCTTAAACTCTTTTACTTTTTATCTGACGCGAGCTGAAATACAAAAGAAAAGGGTCCATGTCAAGAGTGAAAGATTAGCTATTAGTTAATTTTAAAAGAAAATATTATTACAAATTAAAAAAATAATTGGTTTTTATAAAACCATTTAAAACAATGAATTATTTAAATAAAAATTTTGAATTTTTTTTCAAAATCTGTTAAAAAATTTCATATCAAAATATTACCGTAATGCCTTGCCCCCTAATGCATTGCACTTAAAACCAGAATTCTGGATTTTAATGCTGCATTTAACCCACCTTTTTTTCCAGATACGCTGCGACTAAAAATGCTGCAGTTAATGTCAAAATTTTGGTAATAATGCCGCATTAAATATGTAAAAAATAATAAAAATATATTTTTCTATTTTTTCTAAATTTGAAACACAAAAAATGTTCTTCGGACATAATGCATGCATTTGAAGTTAAAATTTTGAGTTTAAATGCGTCACGAAATTTTATTTAAATTGATAAAAAAACGGTATTTTAATATAAAAATGGCATAAAATTTTCCGTATAAAAATTATTTGTTTTTAAAAAAAATTATATGAATTATATTTTTAGCATGATCTTTTTTTTTATTTTGAATGCTGCATTTATGAATATAATTGAAAGAATTATGATAATAGTTATAAAAATTATAAAAAAAAATTGGACACTTAAAAGCGTTAAAATTTTTTCATATTAGCGGGTAGTTTTCATTTCTGAATTAATGTAAATATTTGTATTAAGCCCAGTTTCTAAAGCTGACAAAAAGTGTTCATTGCCCGAAATACTAGATTTTCTTGCTGAAAAAAAATGTATTGGTATTTTTTCAATGCAAGTTTTTCTTTTTTAAAATTTTGCCCTCAGAAATCGATTTCTTTATTGATCAAATATAGATATTCATCTTTAAACTTAAATAAAAGTGATAAACATAGAAATCGAAGTAAAGTTCTTTTTTTCAGTGCAAAATAAACATAATCCGACCATGTGAAAATGTCAATTCCCATCTAGGGATGTAACGGGTGGTGATTATTTTCGTTTGAATAGAGGATGAAGAGTGTTCGTCGTCGTTGCATCAACTGCAAATTCTGATGAAAATAGTTATTTTTTCTAGACAAATTGTTTTACTCAAAATATATTCAAAAATTGAAATTTTTTTAAAAATGTAAATTTTCATACAAAAATTCCAATACAAAATTTAATTCTTATTAAATGAATGAATAGAGAAACTTTAAAGGTGAAACAGAAAATTTTCCATTTAACAAAAAATAAAAAGAATTATTTTATTTTTTTAATTGAATTTAGTGAAATTTAGTGAATGCTTCTTGTTTTTTAGCCTCATTTGATAAAGCATAATCACCAAGATAAAAAACATCTTGTTCTAGGATTTTCTGTGATTCTCCTTTTCTGTTTCCTCTTTTAGAATATTTTCCAGCTCATTTTAAAATTTTTTTTATCCCTAGAAAGTCCAATTTTTTTATACCATTAAAGCCCGGTCGGGTCAATTAGACCTGTCAATCATTTTTTTGATTTTTTGGCCAAAAATAAGAACATGAATAAAGATGAATATTTATACTTGATCAATAAAGAAATCGATTTCTGAGGGCAAAATTTTAAAAAAGAAAAACTTGCATTGAAAAAATACCAATACATTTTTTTATGGACTATTTTTTTAATCTTTTAAGTCAAATCTTTAAATTTAAAGAATGATCTGAACTCATTTTTAACTTATTTTTTTTTAATTAATTTGGTTTAATTTTTTGTATTTGAATTACAAAATGTATCCAATGTTGAAATAACATTGAAAAAGTAGGATATTTCATATATTTTTTTCAGTTTCAAAGAAAAAATAATTTTAAGTTAACATTGCAAACATGAAAAACTTTGTTTTTTTTTATAAATTCTGACTTTGAGTTTGTGATATGATGATCTTTAAGAAAATATTTGTAGTTTAAAAAACTATCTAAGATCTGTTTGGCATTTATTTAAAATTGAGCATTCAATACATTGCATCAAACGAACTTCAATTATCACTAAAGTAAAAGTTTTTAAAGAAAAAAAAAAGAAGTTTATGGGTCTAGTCGGTTAGGTGAACAATGGTTCATCTATTACTGAAACAATTTTTGTTCTCAGGTTTTATGAACCATTAGTTAACCTAAACTAAAAATTGTTCTCCTAATATTAAAGTTTTTCACCTAATTTGACATTTGATCACCTTTATGTGAGCAACAAAATAGATGAACTTATAGTTCACAAAACCCAAGAACAATTGTTTGCATAAAAGGTAAACTAAGGTTTATGTATCCAACTAGACCAAGTTTTTCAACGATTGAATATTAAGAAAAAACCTAAATAAATATTTTATCTTTTTTTTCTTTTTAATTATTTTTTATATTATTATATCTTATTTAACTTTATTTTTAATTTTTTTGTTTTACATATTTTTATTCTGAAGGTTGGTAGAGGTACAGATAAATAAGTAAATTATTTAAAAGTAAAATAAAGAATTTTCAATATTTTTTTCAAATTTCTAAATAATTCAGGAATTTACTATTCTATTAAAAAAGGAAATAGAAGTGCTTAAAATTATTTTTTATTTGAAACTGAAAAAAAATATTTGAAACATCGCACTTTTTCAATGTTATTTCAACATTGGATACATTTTATAATTCAAACACAAAAAATTAAACCATTTCTTTTCTAATTTTGAATTTTTTCCCACAATTTTTTTTAAATGTAATTGATTAACCGCCTAATAAAAGCTTAAATTTTTCAAATTCAAGACAATTTGTAAAGTTTATATTTGTTTTAAAATTAATAAAAAATGAAGGAAGAGTGCAAACCTCATATACAAATCCTTTAACATAGCGATTCGCATTTTTTTTCCTATCTTTTTAACATGGAAAAAAAAAAGAAATTTTATTTATAGTATGTTAATAATTAAAAAAATAATTGGTTTTTATAAAAAAATAACTTACCAAAAAGAGCCCTAGTTTTCCGCAAGAATAGAATCGGAAAATGGTTCGGACGATGAATTTATTTTAGAATGAGCAAGAACCGATTCGTATCAAAAAAAAATTGAAAAAAAGAAACTGTGCCAAAAATTGGAAGTTTAATGATTAAAGTTCAAAAAATGTGTTTTATATTTTTTTTTGAATATTTATTTTTGATGATTATTTTTTATTGTTGAAAATAAAAATAAATAAAATTGTTCTTTATTATTTTTGCGATCTTTTTATAATTTACTTATGAAATATATAAATAATAAGTTTTTTTACTTTTAATGGTTTATCCTTGTTTATGTTATTTTTTAATAAATGTGTGGTATTTGATGAACATTGTGTAAAAACATATTCACAATTTTCGTGTAAGATGTTGCCCAATACTACGTGAAATTTGGTTTGGTTTTAAGTATGAATTACAATTCAAAAGGAGGAAATCTTCGTAAATTAAGAAATTTAAAAATTAGTCTTAAGATTTAAAAGAAATAGATTCAAAATTTAGAATTATTTTAATATTTAATTTCAGAGTTTACGGTAAATTGAAGCTTCAAATCAATTTTTAAGATCAAAACGATCATAAAAAATTTAAAACTTAATTAATGAAATAATTTTGATAATTAAAAAAAATAAATACTAATCTAGACATGCTTTGTCTAATAATGATTCATTGTAAAATTAACATCAAAATGATTGATCTCTAATCTATTTAACAAAGACAATCAATAATTTAAATAATTCATTAATTCAAGTTCATAACTTTTATATTCAAACTAGAATAATTTAATTTTATTTTTACTTTTAAAAAAATTTAAAATTTTAAAACATTAAATTTTTAGTCCTTATAGTTTCTGTTACAATTAATTAAAAAAGTTTAAATCTATTATAGTTCGATAAAAAACGGATATTTAAAAGATAGGAAGGGATATATGAAATGAAATTAAACATGATATAACATTCAAGTAATTGCTTAGGAAAAAAATTAATTCTTCTCTATAATAAAAAAAATATATTACATTTTATATTTTGATCTTTTGATTTTGATCTCAAACTTCAATGGCCGATTTTACGAAAAACATTTTGGGTAAGCAACTTTGTTCCAGTAACTACCATTTATTATTAACTCATCAAATGATAAATTAATTTAGAGTTATTTTAATAGAGTCTATATAATTTTTTCTCATTTTATTTAACGGGAAGTTGTTAAAATATTTATTTTTAAATATCAGAATTTCTCCAGCTTAATTGGCAAAAATTTTAATTTTAAAGCGTAGTAGTTATTAAGAAACTTGCAAAGCTTATGTAAATTTGGGAAAATTTTGAATTATATTTAAAAAAAAACAAATTTTTTTTTAATTCTTAATCCTAAATTTTCAAAAAATAAAAGTAATTTCGATTAATTAAGAATGTTTAAAAGTTTAAGAACTCGGAAAAGATTTTTTGGTATGTTGTTAAGTCAGACTCTTTTTATATGATACACATTAATTTAGTTGATTAAAATGCCACAAGTTCTTAATAAAAATATCCCATGGTTAATTGAATTTAAAGATAAAAGCGATCAAATTTATTTTTAATCATTAAATTGATCGATTTACTTTTTTTTTCAAATTAAATAGGAAAATGTTTTGGAGTAGATTATGAAATGAAATATCAAAATGTACTTAGCAGAACGAACACCATTTAATTGGTAATATATTAAATGCTAATTTTTTTACAGAATTTTTTTTTATTTATATTGATAGATTTTACTTAAAGATTGATCTTTAACTCCATTTTGCTCTTTACCTCAGATTCTGTTGAATAATTGGTTATCAATTGTGACTAAATATTTAATTAAAATAAAAAAATTAGGGCTTGTATTTATTTTTTATTGATATAAATATTCACATTTTTAAACCAAGAACTGAAGTTTTAATATTTTTAATAGATAAAAATTCAAAATATTTTTAAATACTCTTAAACTTTATTCTATAAAAATTATGATTAGTTATCAAATAAAATCCCTTCCAGTCCATTGCTGAGCAGTTTTTTATAGATAAACCATCTATTATGTTTTTAATGAATACAAATTTCAATATAAATCAAAATGCTCTAGCGTTCTTATTTTAGAATAATTACCAAAAGTTCCTTTCTTTATAAAAACTAATTAAAAATTGCCATTTTAATTTGTATTACTAAAATTTGAAATAAACTACATTATTTTAAACTACAAAAATTATCGCTTCATTTAGTCATAAAACCGTATATGATAGAGATCTCAAAATGTTATTTTTTTATTAATAAAAATTAGTTATTTATTATTAAAAAATTGCTAAAAAAACTTTTTTTTTAATCTAAAACTAAAAATTATGATCTAAAATTTACATCTGATCAGAAAATTAAATTTTCCTTTAATATTATTACGAAATAAAAAATTTAAATTAAAAAAATCCCTTTTCAATTTCTTCAAAAGCAACAACAACTTGACAATTAAGCATTGAACTTGATTTTATTTTAGTAAAATAAAGCAATCGCAAAATTGAATTTTAGTATCATAAATTGGATTTATTTTGATCTAGAAAAAAAGGAGATTAAGTGATTTATTGATAATTAAAATAAAAGAAAAAAATATTTGACAATTTTCAGGGTATTAAAATATAATGCATCAAAATTTAAACAATTTCTGTTTTAAAAGCTAAATTTTGAATAAACCTTATAAATAATTTTTTATATAGTTTAAAAACTAATTGTTTTTAACATGAGTAATATTAAAAATTTTATTTTTTTGAGAGGAAATGTTTAAGATTTTATAAATTAAAATTTGAAAATTCAACAAAAATATACAAAATTTAGGAGGAATTATGATTTTCTTCATTTGAATTCATTCTGGAATTTTTAAGCATAATTATTTAACAAAAGCAATATTGATTATAGTATTATTAAAAATTATCCAACCTTGAAATTATTGTGAAATTACCTTGAACCTAACTTTACGTAATTACATAGGTTAAATTAATTTTGATAAATTTCGCACTCTTTTGATATACTTTATGTGTTAGTGAATTTAACTATAAATATTGATTTTTATGTTTTCCACCAATTGTCTTATTCGTATTTTTATGAACAATTTTTTATATGTGTATTTATTTATTTAATTAATTTTGTGTTGAATTTAAAATTGCTCCAAATTGGAGGTGAATCAAATAAATAAAAATAATAATATACTTTGGCTTTTAAACCTTATCTAATATTTTATAAATATTTTATTTTAATTAAAATATTTTTAATGACATAAATTTATTTTATTTTTCGGTGAAACTTTAAAAAAAAATTTATTAATAAATACAAAATAATTTCTAGAACGAATAATCAAAAAACCATAACAAAATTTTATTATATGTCATTATCAATTAATATTCAAAAGCTAATTAATCAAAATCAGTATGGGTTTCCTTTTATTCGAATTATTTTATTGAAGAAATTTCCAATCCAAAACAATATCAATTTTAATCCTTTAGGTTAAAAATTTTTAATAATAAAAAAATCTGAAATGTTGATTAAATCGTTTTAAAAATCTTATCAAATTAACCTTTTTATTTTATCAGATTAAGACTAACATTTTTAGAATTAAGACATTTTAAGTCTAAATAAAGGCAAATTATAAAATATCGTAGTCATTTTGACTTCAAAATAAATTGCCTTTTTATTAATATGTTTTTTTTTTCAACTTAGCGCAGTTCACAATCAAAAAAAACAGTAAAAAAAAAAATTTTAATTTTAATTTGGCTTATGAAAGTCAACATTTTTTAATAAACCTTTTTATACTTGATTAATCTTTTAAAAAATTCAGAACAAATAATAAGATAATAAAAATTTAATTTCAATCAATTACGTATTTAAAAAAATATTTAATCTAAAAGCATATTAATTTAAAAATAAATTCAAATTTAATAAATTTTGTTACATTATTACCATATATCAACTTATGGGAATAATGTTTGTTACCTTGTTTTTACTCAACTTTGTAAAGCAATTTTTTCAGAATCAGCCTTGTTAGAAGACTTTTTAATGATCTAAATTTTAGGTATACCATAAAATTACCCACCAAACCTAACAAATTCTAATGAAATATATTTACGAATTTACAGTCAGTGATATCTTAGAAAACGAATAAAGCGGATTAAATTAGTTTCATTAGAAAATTGGATTTTATTAATGAATTTCTTATATCTAATTAAAATCTTAAACCAAGAAAATCTTTTATAAGATAGCTGAATTTCCTAGTATGAATATTAAGGAAATAAAATATTTAGTTAATTTATTAATTAAATAACGAATTAGTAGAACATAAGCAGACAGAATAAAAACATTCAGTGATCTCACGTCAACAATTTAAAGAGGTGATAAAAAAAATTACATGAAATCTCTTGTGTTTAAGTACGATTTAAAATAATCTTTTTACAAATGAAAATTAATAAAATAAATAATGGTTTTTAAGGATAAAGTTTTTAATGCTTTTGAAATTAGCATGACAAACTTTGAGAAAGTAAAATAGATTCAAGATATGAAAAATGATTTGGGATTTGAAATTTCTCTACACAATTTTCATGTATTCAATTTTTATCAAAATAATAATGAATAAAAATAAAAAAATCATACAACATTGCTTGACCAAAAGATTATTTGAAAAACCAACTAAACTGTATTAACAAAATCAGTGATCATGCCTTTTTTGATCATTATTTATTTATATAAAAATATCATATTTTAGTTTCAACATTGTTTTAAAAGCAAATTTCATTAATTAAAAAAAGTCAAAATTTTGTAAAATTGTTTTTGTGACAAAAATTACACAAAAAATTTTTTAATCCTTGCATTGATTAAAATGCTCTATGCATATAAAAAAACTTTTTATAAATTAACAACTATTTTGATTTTAAAATTTTTTTCGTATATAAAAAAAAACCTTTTTTGAAAAAAGAATTATTTTATCTAATTCTAAAATGCTTGATTTGGAAAGTTATTCCGAAAGAAGTTTTTTAGAAAGAATGGACACTCAAAACCTTCAAGTAACCACTCTTGATCTAGACAAAGAGTTTAATAAAGATAGAGAGAAAAAAGAATGAAAAAGACACCGAGTTTACTGCGGTTCAGAAGCCATTTTCAACAATTCTGATGAGGCTGTTGAGAACATACATTGACCAAAACAAAAAGATGGACTAAAATAAACTTGAAAAACTCGAATAATCCAAATCATTTTTTTTAGACAAGATATTTAAAATTTTTTTTCGAACTCAAAAAGTATTTTTTATTGAAAAAGATTTTAAATCAAAAAAAAAGTCCTTAAGTACAATTAAATTTATTAATTAGTGATAAAAAAAGTAAAGGAAAATTTTTTTAATAATTCAAAATTTTGAAATTATTTTACTTTATTAATGGTTCAAGTAACAAAATTATTTTTTTTTTGTATATTTAAAAAATTACTCAATTATTAAGATTATACATAAAAATAAATAATTAACATCAAATTAAATTGAAATCTACTTTTTTATTAATTGAAATTTGTGATCATCACAAAAGTATAATTCCTTAAGTTAAGGAATTATACTTTTTATTTGAAAAAAATGAAAAAAAAAATGAACGCAAAGTACTTTAATCTTTTTTGTTGACAATATTATTAATACCTCTTTAATTTAAAACGTAATTTAACATTAAAAACATTAAATTAGATAAGCATAAAAAAGGACAATTTTATTTAAATAAAAAATTAATTTTTCTATTTTTTGTTATATTTTATGGAAATTCTTGTAATTTATGGTTTTTTTGTAATTAAAATATCAAGAATTTTTCAATATTTTTGCTAGAATATGCAATCTAATATTATATTTAATTTTTGAATATCGATTTGGAACAATAATAGTTATTATTAACTCATGCTCAAAATATTCCAGGAAAAATAATTTTCATGCAACGGCATCACATTTCGTTTTTTTCTTGAGTATCATTTAATTTTTGAAAATCATATAATTTTCTTAAGACGTGTATTTAAAAAATTACAGCCGCTCTCTTTAAACTAATTTTTCAAAAAGATTTATTTGGAAAAACAGCCTTTCCGTATTAAAATTTAACATATAATAACTCTCTCTTTATATCAATGCTTTTTTTTTAATGCTGGAAAAATTTGGATATTTTTTACGTTTAGATAAAATTTCATTAAAACAGTTATTTTTTATTTAAAAAAATTACATTTTTGATTAAAATTAATTAATTTTTTAGAAAAAATTATATATTTGTGGTTAAATTTTCAAAGAATCAAGATTATGAAAATTTCACCTAAAATTTTTTTAAAAATATTGTTATAATTTTTATTTCTACAAAAATTAAAGCAAACATTTGGAGGAATTTAAATTAAAATCATCATTGTGTTTTTAAAATTCCGTTATTGAGTAAAAAAAATATAATAAATAAAAATTTTTTTAGTACTTTAATTTGGGGCTTTTAAACAACTCTGCAATCTTCTATGCCTTTTTATCCTCATAAGTTAAGTACAAAAATAAAAGCTTTTCTTTAAACTGTTTATATAAACCGATTTTGGCAAAGTAAAAATTTTGCTCAAAAAATTAGTGTTGGATACGGTCAAGACAAACCGGTCCATTACATGTACGGTTTTTTGCGGTCACGGTTTCTGAAAATTTTGGCCGGTTAAGTGTCCGCTTGTACGGATCCAAACACTACAAAAAATTAAGAATTATATTTTTTTTATAATTTTTAAGAAATTATTTATGATTTTTTATTTTATTTTTGGACATTGTCCTTCTCAGCCGCCAACCATCAACCATATTTTGTTCGAAGCAGACACTCTTTTTTACACGAAATGTCTGACTTGAGCCGTGGTAAGCCCATCTGCACCCAGTTAGCCTGTTTGTATGTATCTTTTCAATATGGATTACAATGACAAATTTGTTAGAAACTTCAGCTCTCAAACCAACTTGGCCTAAACATTCACAATTTCTAATCGAGATTTTCTGTCTAAACTGAGAGAAAAACTCCACTTACCACTAATCTGATTAAACAAATCGATTTGGCAATGAAGATAAGAAGAGCAGGAACAATGAACTCAATAGTGTTGACTTATCAGACTTTTGCTACTTGAAGCTTGTCTACATTGACTTGGTTATCGAAATACTATTGTAGCGGTGGACGCACCACAACGACAGCAACAACAACAAGACAAACAAAACATTTTAAATAAAAGAAATTTTTAATTTTTAAATTGAAATTATTTTATAATTTATTTTTAATTTTTAAAGATGTCTAATTTTCTCGATCTTATTAATTATGCAAATTTATGACATGTCAAAATGTTGATTAAAATAACTTTGTATGATTCATAAGATTTCACATTTAAATATTTATTAAATTTTAAATCTAAAATTAATTATACTTTGAAGAAGAAGATTTATTTGTCTTAATAAAAAAATAAACAAACTCTTCTCTCATCTGATTCCCTTACTCAAATTCTCGTTGAGGATTCCCTGGAAGAGTTGCTGTTCCTAGCGACTGCGCTGCTGTTCCTAGCGGCATTAGGTGTCTCCCCAGACAATCTCATTAAATCTTAATCACACCCCTCATTATACTCAAGGCAAGTTTGAACCCTCGAAGGTCAAACATTACACTATAATATATATTACAACTTGACCATAAACAGCACTAAGCCCAATTTGAACCTAACTCAATGATCTGAAACACGGCATGGTTGCATTAGCAAAGAAGGGGCTCACTTGATGCACTTGGTGTCCGTGTTGCACGATCTAAACACCTGACACCAAGATCCTTCAGTTCTCTAAATTTTAACACAATCAAAAACCTGCTGAGAAACCCTAATCAACTAGTTGACTTACGGTGAATTTTTTTATAAAAACTGGTGACCCCGTGTTACTATATATAAAAAATTAAACAACTTTTTTTCTTAAGATAAAAACTTAATTCTATAAATGCAACATAAATTGAGAGATACGAATCTACCCCAGTGAATTGGAATCTTGGCTCTTCAAATGGAGGCTAAAGATGTCAGTTCCCAAATGTAACTGCATAGTCTTTTCGAGAACAAGTAAAGGAAATAAATCTCTCAATCTTTTTATGAATAATTAACAAATACCGCAAGAGAAAGAAGTTAATTTTTAGGCTGCATTTTAGATCAAAACTTAAACTTTAACCATCAGATAGAAAGGATAAAAGAAAAATGTGCACAGAGACTGAATATTATAAAGATCATTTCACACAAATCATGGAAGTTGAAAAAAAAACACTGATAGGAATTTTTAGATCCTTAATTGGATCGATTATAGATTATTCTTTTTTTGTTCTTTCCACAATTTCTAAAGCTTCAATTTCAAAAATTCAAGCTATGCAGAACAGAGCAATAAGGTCAATTTTTGATCTGCATTTTGATCCATTTAAAAGGACTTATCCATCAATAATTGATGCCAAGTCTAAGTCTGGTTTGAGCGATGTATGTAAAAGAATGTACGAGATTAATATCAGATTTATTTATAAAGCAATAACTCACAATCAGTTGATACAACAACTCGTTTATGAATATATAGAATGTACTAGCAGTATAAGGAGAGAAGGTTCTAAGAAAACTCCTCTCTGTATACTTTCACCTATAACATCTATGTTTCTTAAATCAGATCTTAATCTGAGTGATAAATTTGACATTGATTGTGAGCCACAACTATTAACCTTTTCTCATAACTTTTAAACAACTCTTTATTACTAAAATTAAATTCTCAAAAATTAGAATCTGTAACTATATTTTCTTTAATTTAATTGTAATAATTAACTTATTTATTTTTTTTTTAATTTTATTTCTCTTATTTTAATAAACATAACTCTGAAGGGGCGAAAGCCCAAAGGTTTTAACAAAGAAAACAAAAAAAAAATACATAACAACAAAAAAAGAGGTGCTCTTGCTAAAACTCTAAAAAGTCTTCAAATTCAACCGTCTGATCTAAGAGAACCAGAAGAAAATTTGATTTTCGAAGTTGACAAATCAGTTCCAGGACCAAGTAGCAAGCGACAAAAAACTACTGAAATCGTGAGTAAAATGTGTGGTAAGTAAAATGTGCGAAATATGTAGTAATTTTGTGTTCTTTATGGTATATTTTTTTTTAATTGATCTATTTTTAATAAATTTGGTAATAAATATATTTTTTTGTGGTACATCTATTAAAAATATTATGCAATAAATTATTTTATTATGATTTAATAAATTTATGGTAATTTTTATTAAAACAATGATATTTTTTATTAAATATATGATATGCAAGTATTAACGTCCACATTTTACTATTTCAATTGTTTCAATAATTAATAAACTTTATGTTATCATTTAAAATATAATATTATCATGTTTGAAAGCATTTTTCCTTGATAACATTTTTTGTTATACAGATGATAACAAAACCGGAGGTGACCAGTTTTGTAAAAAATATTTTATGCGCCGATAACATAACCGGAGAGTCCCGTCTTTTATTAAAAAAGAAAAATTCCAAAAAGTCAGATCAAATGATTTGACTTGAAAATTTTTTAAAAATCAAGTAAGTGAATTGACTTTGAAAAGACTTTAAAATGACTTTTTTGTCTGCCTTTTGCGCATGTCTGGATTTAATCCATCTAATTTGAATATAAGTTGGTAAAAGTCACTTCAATTTATTTTTTTTTCAAGATTTTCTTGATTTTCTAAATTGTTTGAAAATATCTTTTAAAAGACGGAAAAATAATCCAAATTAATAATTAAGGAAATAATAATAAGTTTCTTTTTAAAAATTCTTTTAAAATTTCATATAGTTCAAAATATAAAAATTATCTCTTCAATTATGTAGTACTTCAAATAATAGCAAAGCATATTCTTCATACTTAAGAAGTATTTTTTCAACTCCTCTTTTAAGTAAAAACAAAAAAATTGCAATCGAAAACGGAATCGAAACCAAACTTAAAACAATTAGAGATTTTGTCGTAACAGTTAATGTAAATCCCGCAATTTTTGCTACAAAATCATCTGTCAAACTTGCTGCAGTTATTCCGATAGACGGCAGGATACTATTAATAAAATATTTTATTTTTTCTCTTAAACCATTTATATCTGTTATGTTCGAATTATCAAGCAGTGAATCTAGATTTTTGATTGTTCCATCATTTTCTATTTCTTTAAATATTTTATTGATTTTCTGTATTTTTTCAGAATCGGAAATCACATTGGGGTTTGTTCTCATTTTGTCTTTTAATTCTTTCATTCCAAATTTTTCGAAGAATTCCTGCTTATAAGATCTATTAATCCTTGATGTTGGCAAAATATCTAGAAATGGTATAACACTTGTTAAAGAAGCACCTGCTATCTTCAATTTTTTTGAATTGAACAAATTCTCAAGAATGCTTTTTTTCTTTAAATAAATGGTTCTTTTTGAAAATGGTTCCAGCAGATTAATGTTCATATTGTTGAATTTAGTTCGAACCAAATGTTCCTCAATTTCTTTCTTCAATCGTGATCCATCTCTTGAATATAATTCGTCTTCAAGATATTTTGCAGACGACGTGATACAATAAACTGATTCTTCGATTAATTTTTTTTTGTATTCTTCTCTTTTCAAGTTATTTGAACTAAATTTTTCTATCTCTGAAAAGAGACTACCAAAAATTTGATCTCTGTTAATCAAGTCACATATATCTTTTTGAATATCATTTGTTTTATTTTCCAACATTTCTCTGTGTTTAATGACCTGATCTCTAAAAGGTAAATCATCATCAATCAAACATTCGAGTGTGAGTTGGCTCCGATAAAAATTGTCAACTTGATTGTACACAAAAAAAAGCATCACTTTTTTTTTCTCATTTAATAAAGCTGTTTCTAATTCTTGACCAGAAAGTCTTCCATTGGTGACAAAAATTAATGCGTCAAATTCATCTATATTGTGAAATTTTTTTAACTCATTCAGAAATTTTTCAATATTAGTATTATTGCTGTCCTGAAAACCGATGGTATCAAAAAAATTAATAAGATACTCGATATTTTCTTTTTTAATTATATGCTGGAATTTGGCTTCTTCAATATGGACCCGACACCCTTCTGCATTAGCACTTACTCTTGCTGCATTAACTTCATTATTTGAAATACCTCGAAAAGCATTCAAAAACGAACTTTTTCCACTTCCAGTCTTGCCAATGATGGCAATATTTAAGCAATCAGATATTCTTGTCACGATTTCAAGATCACTTATAATTCTACCAAGCACTCTATCGCCTTCTGCATTTGTTTCAAAATTTTCGTCCATATTATCTTCTGTTTTAATTCCTAAAAAATAAAATATTAACTAATTATAAGTTTAAAATAAATGTTTATTTTTAAAAAATATTTTTTCTGAGTTTTATCTATTAAAAGTAAACAAAAATGCAATCATAAAATTTTTATCATTGCATTTTTGTTATATTAATATGAAGATAAATTTAGTCGTGCCGTAAAATAATTTTTAAGATTGCTTTGAAAAAAATTAAAAGTGAGAAATTTTAAAAAAACATAAAATATATACTCAAAAAAATTAAAAATAAAATATTGAATTTTCTCGAAAAAAGAACTAAAACAAAACTTGAATTCAAGAAAGTTACCATAGTAAGGCTGCTGAAGCTTCATTATTATAATTATTAACATTGTTTTATTATAAACCGGTTACATATAACGCTTCTTTAATTATAATAATAAATTGAAATAAATAATTTTTTTTCGTGTCTTTTCTCTTGAAAAATGGTCGGCGCCAAACTCTGAAATTCTTATTTTAAATTCGTTTTCAAGATTCGAATCTAAAATAAAAAATTCTTGGAACGGCACTAAAAATCAAAAAAAATATTGGAAGTTTTGATTTTTTTATTAACTAAAATTCGAATTCTGGTAGAGAAGACATTAGGAACGAAAACAAGTCTAAATCCCAAAAAAAATCGTCTTTTTAATTTTGAAAATTTTTTTCAAGGACAATAATTTACATGTTTTTCAATTATTTTTGATAATTAATTTACATATTTTTAAAAGTATAAAAAAATCACGAATTTTCATTAATTTTAAATTTGTTGTCTGAAAAATCTCAATTCACCTATTTTTTGTACATGAGTTCGCATTTAAATAGAGCGCCAAAAAATTTAAAAAATTAAATTAAGTAATAGGATTATTTTTCAATTTTTAAAAAAATTGAAATCAGTCAAGATTTGTAAATTGATCAGTTTTATATTTTAATTTGTTTATCATATTATCATTTTATTAGGAAGATATTTCCAAAACACTTTGTTAAATTTAAGTATTGAAATTCAAGTGCTAGTTCCTTTTGAAAAATTAAAATGAATAATGTAGAACGTTTTGTTCTATTGCTATTATAAGAGCAGCTTTTTAACTGTGGAATAAGACTCTATACTTTTCTTAGAAAATACTTTAATCAAATACTGGTTTCGTAGTTAATAGAAAAAAACGAAAAAATATGTTGATTCCCCAAAATTAAATGACTTCAAATAGAAACGTCAAAAAATTTTCAAAAATAGATGAAACGGTCGAGTTGTTGACACACAGGAAACCATAAAGTGTGATAACTTTTCTACAATGAAAGAAAAACTTGAAGAATTTTATTCTGAAAATGTATATTTAAATTCTATTTGTATCTATAATTCGGGACGAATTTTTCGAATCCCAGGGCATATGTGAAACAACAAATGATCAGGCTCAACATAAATTCAAAATAATATTATAAATACCGTATCCCCTTGTTTAGCGACGCATGAACGGCAAACGTTGAACGGTGTGACCCTGCTGTGTACCGACAACAATGGGAATATTATTATTCTGACTATATATTGGTAATCATCGTCTCAAGTAAATTTAGCCCCTTTTTCACAAGCACTAAATATTTCCCAGTGTATATCATCAGTACAAATCCCATTAGATATAATGATGGTTCGAAACGATCCACGAATATATAGTCAGAATAATAATATTACCATTGTTGTCGGTACACAGCAGGGTCACACCGTTCAACGTTTGCCATTGCAAGATATCCTAATACAACAAAATATACAAAATACTTCAACAAGTGTTAGTACGCCAATTGTTTACAACAAGAATGGTTCAGTTAGAAAGCCACTAGGAAGAAAGAAAGGTTCTATGAATAAATCGACAAAAGAATTTTTTTTCTAATTTTTTTATTCTCTTTTTTGTCTTAAATTTTTAAATTTAAATGTCGGGTCAATAATTAAAATTAACATTTTTTAATATTTTTAATATTTTTTTTACCATAACTCTAACGTCGCATCTATAAAAAAAACTTAATAAATATTTTTTATATTTAATTTTTTTTAAGTTTGAAACCCCGAGTCTCTAATAAAGACTATTTGAATTTCTATTATAAACGCTACGTTTTTAATATGTATCGACTATGTGACCCATAGGACTTTTAAAATAAAAAATTTAACATTGTGAGGTCTATGTTAGACCATGCACTAAATATCGTACTCATGGTATTAAAGCATGCGTCGCTAAACAAGGGGATACGGTATTTCCTTTTTATTTTAATTAAAATGTTGTAGTTCTCTCAATAACTACAACACCGATAACTTACATGTCTATAGTTTCACAGTGCAATACTATGATCTCATGCGCTTAGCAAGTTGATAGTATTTAACACTGTGTAAAATACTAGACATGTGCGATTGGAAGAAAACTTTGAAATTATTATCTGTTCTTTTCTTTTCTCCATTTTTCCTTGCTCAGGCTAGAAGTGGCCATTTATTAATAAAGTGATTATTATTATTATTTAATTTCTTTTATTATTTTGTTATAACCGCGAACCACTAGATCCTTACAGATCCGGAAAGAAAATTATTTCATATTTAAGGTTTATAACAAAAATATGAAAGTAAAATTAATATTTTATTTGACATTGTGAATTTTCATACAAAACTTCCAATACAAAAATAAAAAAATTATATAACTTTTGTTCTAAAAGTCAAAAACTTGTTCTGTAAATGAAACAAAGTGAAACAACTGTTGTTTCACCTTCTGCAGAAGTCTGCAAAATCTGTGCAAATAAATTACGCTTTATTTTTAATACTTTTAAATAGTGTGCAATTTTGCAGAATTTGCACAGATTGTTTGTATTGGAAGTTTTTTTGTATTGGAAGTTTTGTATGAAATTTCACAATGTCATTTTATTTACATAAATAAAATTCATTTAAAAAGAGCCCAGCTTTTATTTTCACATGTGTACTTTATTTGTACGACTTGGACTTCTTTTTTGACCCTTTAGGTAAAAAATTTTTAGTAAGAAAAAAATATTTAAAAGTTGAATAAATTGTTTTAATATTCCTTTTTATATTTTTAAAACATATACCTTTTTTATCAAATCAATCTTGTTATTTGATCAGAATAAGACTTAAATTTTTAAAATAAAGGTAATTTTGCTAGAAAGGAAATAATAAAATATATCATCGTTATCATCGTTAATATGTTCATCGAATAATAAAAAATTTCAGGTAGTCTTTTCTTGGGAATATTTTTTAGTTAGCGATATAGCAAAGAAATTCGATTGCCGTTTCTCTACCAAAAAGAAAAAGGCCATCATTTAATGGACTGACAAAAAAATTTCCATTTTCCTGACAACAAAAAAACTAAACTACTGACAAACAAACTACTTCACTGATAATTAAACTAACTGAGTGACAAATAAACTAATTGAGTGAAAAATTAAGTATTTTCGGAATCAAACAAAAAAATGGTGACTAATTAAATTAATGACTAATAACTAATATACACTAAACTAGGTGACAAACAAACTACTTCACTGATAAAAACACACATAAGACACAGCATATTCCTTATCCAGGAGCAATCTGGATTTAGAAAACACCGGCGAACATCAGATAATCTTTTCTTTTTAATTCAAAAAATTGTGGAATCATTTAATAGAAAAAAAAGAGTTTGCAGCCTTATTTTGATATTTCTAAAGCCTTTGATAGGGTTTGGCATGAAGGTTTATTTTTAAATTTATTAAAATAAATCCACCTCATTACTTGACTATCTGGATTAGATCCTTTTTAGACTGTAGGACAATTAAGGTAAATGTGAATGACCATCTGAGCGAAGAATATCAAATAACTGCAGGTGTTCCTCAATGCTCAGTAATTAATCCTCTTTTATTTAGTATATATATAAATGACATCCCCAAAAGAAACAAAACAAATAATGAATACTCTCTGCTTTTCGCAGATGATCTAGTTACATTCTTCATTTATATCAAAAAGGGGAACCTAGAAAATAAGATTAATAAATACCTCAACGAACTAGAACAATGGCTTATTAAATGGAAAATGAAGATATCAGTTGAAAAGTCGTTCAGTAGTCTTTTCTAGGTACAAAAAAGAGAGTGATAATCTAAACTTAAAAATTTATGAAAACAGAATAGTGAGCCAAAAAGAAATCAAGTTTCTTGGTATTAAATTTGATTCTAAGTTAAACTTTAATATACTGGAAGACGAAATTAAAGAACGCTGCAATAAAAGACTAAATATTATTAAGATATTGTCAAACAAAAAATGGGGTCTCAATCAAAACACACTAGGAAATTTATATAAGTCTTTAGTCAATCAATCTTAGAATATTCTTTTCCTTGCTTAAATTCATTTTCAGAAAAAAATATCAAAAAACTACAAGCAATTCAGAATACAGCGGTCAGATCTATTCTTAAGTTAAAATATGATACTCCCTCCAACATCGTGCATCATGAGGCTTTTAATAAACTAAAATTACTAACAGTCTCGAATCGGCTTTTTGAATTGAGTGAGAGATATGTTGGAAAAGGACTGAGTCATTCTATTCCATTGGTTGAAAGACTGGTGAAGAAATACAAAAAAGGTTTCGAATCAAGATATATTGAATACCCAACTCCATTGTGTAATTGCTACTTTACTATTTCTTCTTTTTTTCCTGAAACATTAACTATTTAAACATGTGCCACATATAACAATCTATTCCAATTTATGTCTTTTCAACTTTCATTTTTTTAGCTCATTTACTTTATTTTGATTATTTATTTTTTTCTCTCATTTTATTAACTTTAATTTTATTTTTATTTTATTTCATTTTTATTTATTTTTTTTTTATTTTTCTTTTTAACTTATTCTGAAGGAGCTTTAGCTCAGTACAGAAAACAAATAAATAAAAAAATAAAATAAAAGCTTATAACAGTCGATGCTACGTACAAGCTCATATGGCAAGGCTTTCATAATAATGATCAATGATCATATCATAATGATCGGTACTACTGATCGACGAAAGCATTTTCACCCGTACGGTATCTGCATTACATCGAACGAAACAGGACATGCCTTCAGGTTTGTATTGAAAAAGGTTGTTTTTGATGTAATGCAACTGGAATTTTCTCCCAAGATTGTTATCGCTGATGGTGCCGACGCAATCACCATTGGGTTTCAAGACACATTTGTTGACATTTTTGAGTTGAGAGTCATGTGTTTCGCTCACGTGATACGCAAAGTCGACATGCAACTGAATCGTTTCGCCATTGACGCCCAGAAAGCAATTAAGAAGTCAATCAGACAGGACATCATGCTACTTCAATTGTGCGAATCTGAAGCGATTTTCGATGCTGCATTACAACTTTTCATTACAAAGTGGCGTGCGCATAAATCTGAGCTAATCGATAATTTTATTGACTTTTCTGTCGCGAATGGACTACGAGATTAAAAAACTGGTTTGAAGGCTATGCCGATGGTGTGCCATCAACTAAAAATGCTTTAGAATCGTGAAATCTCATCGTTAAGCGGCTAAATGTGGAAAATTTTACATTTTTGCATTTTCATATTTTTAGATTTTTTGTGCAATTTTTTATTTGATTTTTTTTTAATTTTGTTAACAAAATAATTTGGAAAAGTTATTTTTTTATTTTCTGAAAAATTGCACCAAAAATCTAAAAATATGAAAATGTAAAAATGTAAAATTATTTTCATTTTGCCCATAAAGCTTGAGTCGAAAATGAGACAACGTCACAATATTGGTGCATTCTTACCTATCCTAGAGAATGACATTATTGGGCGCTGGTCAAGAGACAGACATCCTGATTACGTCAATCGTGAAATTTTTACACGGATTTCAAATGTGATCTGCAATTGTATACCGCCGCTTTCCGATGGACCAGTAACATAAAAAAGAAAAATCGTTAAACTGTCTGGTCCTAATGGCCGTCTTTTTTAAATCCATAAAGATATAGCCACCAAGTTGTCGAAGCACTGAATGTGATTTTGCCTGCAGAACGAAGAAGGCCAACGAAAAATTAAAAGACAAATAAAGTCGTTTTTTTAAATTTTATCTATTTTTTTATTTTCCTTATCTATTACTTTTTTTATATTTTCTTTGTAATTTTATATTTAATATTATGTTTAATAAATATTTTTGTGAGTCGAAATTGTTATTTTGTCACCACAAACAGCTTTTTTGTCAGTAAAATAAGGATAATTTTGTCAGAACAAATTTATTAAATAGTCAATCAATAAATTTATTTGTCAGTCGAAATAGTTTTTTTGTCGTTTCTAATTTTTTTTTGAAAATTCAAAATTAGCAAAGTAAATGCACATGCGCATAGTTTTCAAAAAATTTTTTAGCAAAATGGGTCTTAACTTAACTAATTTAGTTTAGCCGGCTAAAATTAAGTCGACTAAGTTTTAGTTGGCTAAAAATAAGTTAACTAAAATTTAGCCAACTAGTTTTTAGTTGACTAATTTTTAGTCGACTAGTTTTTAGCTAACTAAAATTTAGTTAACAAAAAATAAGTAAACTAAAAACCAGTCGACTAAAAATTAGTTGGCTAAATTTTAGTTAACTTATTTTTAGTCGACTAAAACTTAGTTTAGTCGAATTAGTTAGACTAAGGGTACAAAAAAATATTAAAAAAGGGATGTTATTTGCGATGTGAGATAACTCGGGATTAGTATGATATTAAACAGACTTGTTTATAAGAAGAAGTCTCAAGTTAAGTCAGTCGAGGATAGGTAACAAAACCAGATGTTATTAATTTAAGTCTTTATTTAATGTTATTTATTTATTCTATTGGTTGATTAATAAAATAAAAATAACATTTTTTAATTTGTTGATTCCATAATTTATAATCAATTAAATTCAAAGGTTTAAAGAATCATTAATTGATAATTTACTCATATTTTAATTTATTTGAGTTTCTGCTACAGAAAAATCATGCTAATTGCTTTAGTTATAACTTTTATTTAGTAAAAATTTTCTAAAAAAAAAAATAGATTTTAAAAATTAGACTTTAGTTACTCATTTTAGTTTAGTCGACTAAAAATAAGTCAACTAAAAATAAGTCGACTAAAAATTAGTTAACTAAAAACTAGTTGGCTAAATTTTAGTTGGCTTAAAACTAGTCGACTAAATTTTAGTTAACTAAACTAAAGAGAAAACTCCCATCACTAAAAATGAGCAAATTGAAATTTGATCAAAAATGAAACTTTGCCCTGATTTTCTAAATTTAGTTTTGTTTAAAATTTTTAAATTTTATTTAACAAAAAATATAATTTATAAAACTAAAAGGAAATAAAATAAAATAAAACTCAATTTTAATCATCTAATTGACACAAAGCTGCGACGCCTCTGTTTATCCAGTGGCTTTCCTCTTTATCCGATGGTATTTCAATATAAAGAACAAAATTGGTCGAGTGACCTGTTGTTGACAAGACTCCTCGTCTGGCACTTGTTTTATAAACAGGACAAGTATACGATGCTTCCTTGCTGATAAGATCCTGTTGTTCGGGCTTCAATAGAATAATTGGCAGCGAATCGAACAAAATTTTGGGCTGTGACTCGCCAAGATACATCCTAGACATGTCCCATTTGGCTCCTTCAATAAAAAGACCCTTGACATAGGCACCATCTTCTGGTTTTGCCAAATCAGCCTCATTCTCTTTCAAAAACTCAAACTTAAATCCCAGCTGATCAATTGGTATCTTGTACTTTCTGGCATAATTCTGAGAAACACCTGTCAAAAAAGACTGCGTAAAGTAAAACCCGCTCAGCCAAAAAACAATGGGGGGTCCCTCTTCAATCCAAGTCTGAAAAAATTTCAGTCTCACTATCAAATCTGTGAGATAGCTTCCCAGAGGCTTCAGCGACGGGTAAGATTTGGACGCCCACATATTAGGCACCTTTCCATTAAGCATACTATTGAACACTTCCTCCAATTCGGAGGACATTACCACTAAACCTTTGATCGCTTTGCGCAGATCAACCAGAGACCTTCTCACTACTGAAGTCAAACGATTATAGCGGATCAGTTCTTGTCTGAGGACTGTGTTCATTGACTCAGTGTAAATGACAGGATACTTGTTAATGATTATTTCTAGATTGAAATCAGGCGGAAGTTTGGACAAAATGTCCGCAGCTAGTTCCTCTATTATCTGGGATGAGTTGGCCCCGCTTCCTGATGACGACTGTCTTGGCAAAGTTGACAAAATGCTGCCAAATAGCAGATTAGTTTCTTGATTGTCCTTGGTGATGTCCGCGTTGTCATGCAGACCGTACACTTCAGGTCTAGGATTTAAAGGAAGAGATTTGACAAAGTCCAAATAGCCTTGTTGGGTGCCACTAAATGCTGGTGCAAAGTACAAACCACTTTCGGAAAATTTATAATTTTCATCCATGACCACTTGTTTGTTTATAAACTTGGAGAGAAGAGACATGAGCAGCCTTCTGTCTTTGTCATCGGTGACTCTGCCACCGTAATTGCATTCACCAAAGAGATAGGTGAGTGCGGCAAGTGGAAGTTCATCGTACTCATTCAGGAACATTTGAAGTTGCCTCAAGCTTATTCTCAAATCTGATTCATTAAACTCGTAGGGTATGTTCCATCCGAGTGGGCCAAATTTTCGTCTCTCTTGGACCAGAGCGTGGAAAAAGCAGAGGCCAAACAAAAGCTTTCTCCACTCTTGAGGCTTGTTGCAGTCGTTGAAAAAATTGGCATCCGATATTGGATCATTCAGATAGGATCTGGTCAAATTTGATCTCAGGCCCTTGGGAGCTTCGTTGGTCATTTTAACTCCATTTTGCAGGATTGTCACCGGAAAGCTTTCCGATGGATAGCTGGTCAGCCAAAGTCTAAAATTTTCATGCGTGTTCTCTGGTATGATGACTTCTTCGCAGATTTTTTCCAACTTGGACATCCAGGACGGCGCCAAATGACAATTTTGAAGCACCACCCAACTTCCGTCTTTTAAGGCAGCGTTTATCATGTTGATTGCAATGGGCCCTTGGCCCTGACCAAGAGAAATAGTCTGAATTTTGTCGCCTGTGTAGGCCATGTCTTCGCCAAACTTAAGCAAGCCAGCCATTGGATCAGCTCCGGGACTCAGCACGAATATGAGCGGAATACAGCAATTTGAGTCCGAATAAGAGCCCGCTAGATCGAATGGAGGAGGCTCGACATAGTTGGAGCCGAGATTTTTGATGATGTATTCTTGGACAGCTGGAACCATTTTGTCAGGACGGAAGCATCTTAGCACAACTAGCTGGTCCAGGTCGACCAATTTGCTCCATTGATCTGGATAGGCTTGTTCATGTGGTGACGTAGAGTCGTAGATTTGTTTCCATTTATCAATATTTTTACTAACATCTTAAAATTAAAGTTTATTTTTTTTAATAAAAAAATTATTTTTAGTTTTTTTTTTTGTTTACGGTCATGAATTCCCTTAAGATTTTTGAGTGTAGTTGATGCGCGAACAATTTCAGACCATGATTTATCTGTGAGCCATTGAGGCGCCGGATTGGCGTAAGGATTTTCTAGGCCGACACCGCCAGTAAGCAAAAATCGCCAGACATTATCATCAATTTGTCCCCTTTTGAATTAGACAATTAGCAAAAATCTTTAAGAATTCAGTATTGATTTGACATGATGGTCGACGGTAATTTTGCGTAAATTTTCGTAATTTTATTTATTTTTTTGCGTAAAATTACGAAGATTTACATGTAATTATTGTCGACCATCATGACAAATCAACACTTTAGCAATAGAGTTTTGATAGGTTTTTTTATAATTTTATTTTGATTCTAAAAGGAATCTAAAAGCAATAGTTTAAGAGCAATTTTGAAGCTGAGGATTTTTTTTTGCACAATACCTGTCATCATAGGTGGCAACTTGAGCATTTTTCTCTCGTCTTTACAAATAAAATTTCAAGATAATCAAAATAAAAAAGTTTGTTATAAATTTTTCACAAGTAAATAATCATCTTCGAAATAACTCATCATAATAATAATCATCTAAATATTTAAAAAAAAAAAATTTTTCAAAAAACCAAGACAAAGATACTTAACACCAGCCCTCACAAAAATAGTAAGAAATACCATAAAAATGGTAATCACAAATTAAATTTCCAATCACACATTAAGTTTTTTTTGCACTAATCTAGTAATATTACCAATAATTTTTATTTAAACCATATTTTAATTACAATAACCATAAATTTAAATAAAAAAATTTCAAAAGAAGTAAAAAAATAACAAAATAAAAAATTTTTGCTTACATTTATTCAAACAAAAAATTATTTTTTTATCATTTATGTGTCACAAATTTTACATTTCTTGAAATTTCCGAATCTTTTATCATTAAAATAAATTTTTAATCCTCTAAAATAATAAATTGTTTATTTTATCGTCTTTCTAAAATGAGTAAGTTTCAGGCTAGTTTTAATTCAAAATTGATTGAATTTTTTTTTCGTTCCATGTAGTTATTTACATGAATTTTAAGACTTTTTAAAACAAAAATTTCAAGACTTGATTTGACTTTGACTTAATGACTTTAAAACAACTCTGGTTTGAATAAATTTCAGCAATTGTAATTTTATTATGTTATTTTTTATACTTCTTTTGATGTTATTTTATTTAAATATATGGTTATAGCAATCAAAATATGGTTTAAAATAGAAATTATTGGTATTTTAACTAGATCAGTGGAAAAGAGCTGAATGTGTGATTGAAAATTTAATTTGTGGTTGTTTTATTAAATCATAATTTACTATTATTGTGGTTTAATTTACTATTTTTGTGGTTATAGTTTACTATGGTCCTATATTTGTGATAAAGTTAATATAATCTTTGTTTTTTTTATTTCATTTTGAATTTTTGATGATTAGCAATTTGTAGGATTAATTTTTTTAAATTTTTTTTAATCCTTAAATTTCAACAACAAAAAAATTGCTTGACATTTTGACTGCTTAACAACCAAAAAATGAGTTTTAATATCCAAAAAGATATTATCTTTATTAATCTCAAAAATATAAACCCTTAAAGTATGTGTATATTTGAAGATTATTTAATTATCAAATTTTAAAAATCATGATTAAATATTAGTATTTAATAAAATATTAATTTTTTATTAAAAAATTGAAAGCAAAGACATATTTTTATGTTAAGCAAACTAATACCGAATAAAATGCTTTTTTTAAAGAGTTTTGAAGGCAGAAAAAATTAAGTTAGCAATGATTGCTTAACTTAAAAATTCAATTTTATAATAAAAAATTGATTTGTTTTAAATAATTTTTGATCATGATTATTGATTTAATTTTACCCTACCTATCACAGATTTTATTATTAATAACTATTTTTTTTGACTGAATATGATTGATTTGGCCTATTAGGTTCGACGCTACACTAAAAAAAATATTTTTCGAATTTGTAAATAAAAACAATGAATTAATTCGATATTTCATAACCATTTTTAATTAAAATTTTTTTGATAAGTTTGAACCTAAAATTGGAATTATACAAATGCAAGAGATTTGACATTTATTTATAGACAGATTATTTATCTTTAATATTTTTTGAAAAAAAATCTTTTTAGAGTAGCCAAGTTTTGAATAAAGTTGGTCGCATAATTTCTGGATACTTATGGTTTAATTTTTTATGTTTGAATTACAAAATGTATCCAATGTTGAAATAAAATTGAAAAAATGCGATGTTTCAAATAATTTTTTCAATATAAAATAAAAATATAATTTAAATATTGCAAGAATGAAAAACTTTTTTTTTCCATAAATTTTGACTTAAGATTGGTGATATGATGATCCTTAAAATAATATTTATAGTTTAATCAACTATCTGCGCTTTGTTTTCCATTTTTTATAAAGTGAGTTTTTGTTAAAATGCACCAAACGAACTTCAATTATCACTCAAGTCAAAATTTAGAAAAAAAAAAAAAAAAATTTCGGATCTAGTCAGTTAAAAAACTATAGTTCATCTATTACTGGAACAATTCTTGTTCTCAAGTTTTGTATTAGTTTACCTAAAAGTTTACATTGAACTATTAGAATTGTTCACTTATTTTGATATTTTTTCATCTATTTAGAAAAAAACTAAATGAAATATTAAAAAAATAATAATTCAATTGATAAATAAATATTAAAAAATAAGATAGAAAAAAAAAATTAGATAAAAAATTTAAATTTGGACGAAGAAGATAAAATTTGCGAAACTGATGAATCTATATTTCTCAAAGTCAAACACTTGAAGGGTGATAAATCAATTTTAATTTTCTTTAATTTTAATTATTAATCTTTAAAGGCAAAGATTTAAGTAGAGAGTGCATATCGGTATTTTGGATTGTTGAAAGGGTAATGTCAGGTCACTTCATTACCGAAAAAAAAAAGCTCCTTCAAATAAAAAAAAACAAAAAAATTATCAGCTTCAATTCTTTATTTTTATTTTTTTGTCTAATTTAACTTTATTTTTTTTCATATAAATTTATTCAGAAGGAGCATTAGCTCGGTACAGATAAATAAATGAATAAATAAATTATTTAAAAGTTAAAAAAAGAATTTTCAATATTTTTTTCAAATTTCCAAATAAAAATCCAACTCATTCTATTTCACTAAAGAGTTTAATTTGCAACTTTAAACTTAAAATAATTTTTTTACTTGAAACCGAAAAAAATATTTGACAACAATTGGATACATTTTGTAATTCAAACACAAAAAATTAAATCATATTGAAATAAACTCATTTCATTAATAATTAAATCTGACCATTGAATTTTTAAATTTTTATCTCAAACATTTTTTATCTAAATTTATACTCAGAAAAAAAATAATAAAAAAAAAAAAATTGTACTTACTTTGCTTTGGACAATTGAACACACAAAATAAAAGAAAATAATAGTTTATCTTTTTCGAATAGAGATCTACAAACATTTCTGTAAATGGAATTGGTGAAGTGATCATTCAAAAAATTAATTCTTTCTTTTAAATCATTTGATTTTTGGCTGTTGCTAATTGAATTCGAATAAAGATTGATAAACCAATTGAGCGAATATTGGTACATGGGATCAATATTGGCCAAATCACTGATACAAAAGAACAAAATTGACGAGTGTTCGGCAACTGGCAAATAACCAAGTCGAGTTTCTTCAATTTCCTTTTGAGTTTCTTCAGCAATAGCCTGTTTAGCCGAAATTTCCTCACTTAAAACCTTTGATGATGACAAAACCTGAATTGCCGTTTCATCTTCCAGAATATTTCCCTCGGACGATGACAAAACTTCCAAAATTTTGTCCTCAATATTTTTCAATTGCTTCTTATTCTCTGCAGACTCTACAATCAATTGATTTTTAACTTCTTCCAATTCAGGCTTTTCTTTTGCCGCTACCAAGCTCAACAATTGATCTTGCAGGCCTAGTGGTGTAATCATAAAGTTCAATAGTGTTACTTTGACAGACACTTCTGGCAAATAGTGCGGATTTCTTAACTTGGTGGTAATATAAAAGCGAAAGTCCCTTGAATATTCAATGATATTTTCACCAAATTTCATGTACTCAACTCCTTGTTGCTTAAAAGTCGATTTAAGCAAGATCGCCTCCAAAGAAGGGTCTAGCTCTTCACCCACATTTTCCAAAAGAACCGGTGTGCCAAACTGAATGGCATTTTCAAGTGTTCTTGTATAATTAGCATCTGAAAGTTTGATCATCTGTAATTTGGCTTCTTTTTCCATGTTCTTAATCCATTTGTTCGCTTGGCCCTGAGGATCAATGCAAAGTGGCCATCTCCTCGAGTTGCTCACAATTATTCCATTGTCCACCGAAAATGCGTCCACTGGCAGTCCAGCTATTTGCCATGCTCTAATTTTTACTGGATCACCAAGAGTGCTCGTCAAACTTAGTTGTTCTGAACATGGTATTTTTTTTTCCTTGCACAAGCGGACCCATTCTTTGACGCACTCGTTTCGGTAGTTGACCGTGAAAGCTCCCAAGTAGGCTACAACGCCAGAAGATAGAAGCACGTCTCCAGTAATACGGTAGTATCTTTCGGCAAGCAATTTAGCGTTCTCTGTCCACCGGTCTTTTTCGCCACCCAGTCCTCCGATTAGTTTCTCAGCTCTGATCAATTTTTGCTCGCATTGATGAATGTTATCTTCCAGCTCTTTCTTTTTTTGTTGCATTGCTAAAATTTAAAGAAATTTTTTTACCAAAAATTTTATTAATTAAATAATTAATTAATTTGAATTTTTTTTTTAAATTAACAGGAAAATATATTTAATAGAATTTTAAAGATTTAATTTAGAAATAACTTTCTTAAAATTATTTTCTTATTGGAAACATTTCTTCAAAAAAAAATTCCAAAACGATGTCCTTACCATATATTTTAGAAAAACTGTAAAATATTTTAATGGACTTTTTTAATTTTTTTCAATAAGCCAAAATCTTGACCATGTCTTGGATTTTTTAGATTAGTATGGCTAAATTTTTTAAACTTATCTTTGGTTTGTTTTTTGTCTGAATTTGCTGCTATTTCATGTTTTAAGTATTCAGGATTGAATTATAGAAAATGATTCAAGTGAAATCGAATTAGATTCCGAGTCACAAAAATTCTATAAACAGAAACTACATGTTAAATTTAAAAAGTTTTTTTTTTTAAATAAATTTAAGTATTTGAAAAATTTTTAACTAATTGATTCTCAAATTTTTGAGTATAGTTAAAGTGTAGTCCACAAAAAAGGATTCTGTCTAAAATTTTGGAAAAAAATTATCAATTCAAACAAATCGGCTTTTACTTTAAACGAAATATAAAAATTTCAATTTTTTTAAAGTAGAGAAAATTAAATTTTTTAAAAATTAAATAAAAATTCCAAAAACCAATTTTTTAATTACACAAAATAAATTAGCCAAATAATTTTCAAGAAATAAGAGTCAAGTTAAAAATTTTTTTAAAGTCCAAGTCTTTACTTTGACTTAATTCTTTTTTTAAAGTACTAAATGAATTTTATACCGTTCTGAGCTTTTAAGGAAGCGGTCATATGAATTTCATCAAACCTAAAAGAAAAATTTTCTATCAAAAATGAACGATGCGGCTAGTTAGAAAAGAAAAATATAAAAAGACCTAAAGAAAATAAATAAAAAAAATTTTTCATCTATGATGTTTAAAATAAAAGTGAGATGAATTAAGCTTGAACCAAATAATTAAAGAGTAAAAGCTATTTTTTTTTAAATCAAAAATTTCATGCTTAAGTTTATGATTTTGAAAATTTAATTATAAAATTTCTTTGTTTTCTTAAAATTTTAAAATTTATTAAATCTTTTTTCAAACTAGAAATCTTTAACCTAAAATTAATGGAAACGAAATATTTAACTTGGAGAAGTCCAGTGACAAAAAAAACAATAATATGAAAAGTTATATTAAAAATTAGTTAAAATTCAATATTTAATAATTAAGGTGTAACAAAATATAGGGTTAAGGCGGTCTAACCGGGCACCTTTTTTTTGATAATTTTCCTAAAGACTTAGTTCAATGAGTTATTTTCAAGGTTAATTGTGTGAATTCTGGCAGTGACTGGTTGAATTTCGGCACTAATGGGATGATACTCTATTATTCGAATTGGCCGAAAAATTCACCCCTTTAAAAGTCTGCTTAAAAAAAATATAAAAATTTTTTTCTTTAGCAAATTTGCTCAACATTTTTGAGATTAAATGACAAGGTGATTCAAATAAAATTAAAATATCTGAGATTTAAACCCAAAACCAAATACATAATTTGATAGAAAATCACCCATTTTGACCAATTTTATTTTTGACTCAAAAAAAATTAGAAAAAGTATTTTTTTCAACAAGCTGTTTTTTATTTAAATTTTCTGGACACTCAATAATTTAATTTTAGATAAAAATTTCCAATGCCTACAGAAAATTGACAATTTTTTAAGCTAATTTAAAAGTTGTCAACCCCTTAACACATCAAATAATTAGGCTGTCTTACTATATATAAATTTGATCTATTTGTATTTCATTTTAAAAATGGTATGTTCTATTGTGTTTTATGAAAATTTTAAATACAATTTTGAAAATGTATTGAAAATGTGCGATGGTTGAGATGTATTTTATTTTAGAAATATTTAGAGAAATTTTTGCAATGTAGCTCTATTGAAATTCAACTTAGTGTTTCAAACAAAGATTATTTAGTTTTAGAAAATTTTAGAAGAAAAATAATAAAATTCCATTACTTTACTTAAATTTACTTCTACTAATTCAAAATAAAATTTTTGATCTTTTGACTGTTGAAAAAGGCAATAATTTAACTAGCTAAAAGTTTTTTTTTTTAATATTTAAATCGTTTGATTTAATTTTATACTCAATGCTTTAAAGAAGTAAGAAATTTAATTAAAGTACAATCTATAGAAAATTTAAAGAATATGCTATCGTTTTCAATCACAATTTACCTTAAAATCTAAAAATTCAACTGTGAAAATATAATTCATGAAATTTAGGTTACGATTAAAGGAATATTGAGATTCAAATCGAACCAATATCAAATTAATCAGAGGATTAAAGATCATTTGGATATTTCGAGATTATAAACTCGAGATTTCTTAAAAGCAATGTGATCAAGAGATCAAAATTGAAGTTTTTTAAATTTTAGCCATTAGGCATTTTTTTGAAATTTTATAAAAATCTAAAAATTACATTGTATAATTTTTTAATTAATTTGAATAAATAAATGATTAATTAGTTTTTTATCAAAATTTCTAAAAAAATAGAAAATTTTTTAAAAAATCATCTAAGACTAAATAATCTTTGTTTGAAACACTAAATTTAGGCAAAATGTAATTTATTGTACATTTTTATATTTTTACATTTTTACATTTTTGAGAGAAAAAAAATTTTCAAAATCAAAAAATGTAAAAAAATTTTCATTCAAGAAAAGTAATAATAAATTCGCAATTAATTAAAAGGGATTTTCAAAAAATCATCCTTGGTTTTTTCATTTATATTTTTCTAAAACTCCTTTTTAAGTAATTGCGAATTTATTATTACTTTTCTTGAATGAAAATTTTTTTACATTTTATGATTTTGAAATTTTTTTTTCTCTCAAAAATGTAAAAATATAAAAATGTACAATAAATTACACTTTGCCTAAATTTAATTTCAATAGAGCGACACTGCAAAAACTTCTCTAAATATTTCTAAAATAAAATATATCTCAACCATGGCGCATTTTCAATGCATTTTCAAAATTGTATTTAAAATTTTTATAAAACACTATAGAACATACCAAATATATTTTAAAATTAAATTCAAATTTTTCTCCATTCAGTTAAGCATAATATGAATAGTCTTTATTTTTATAAAATTTCTTTTTTTTATTATTTTTCTTTTATATTTAATTTTTTTATCATCGCCAAATCTGGCGTAATTTTTGAAATAAATAAATAAAATAAATAAATAATATGAAGACTAAATTATTTGGTAAAAAAATGAAAAAATATATTTTTAGTGACAAAAAAATGAAGTGACAAAGTGCTTAAAAAATTAAAATTTTTACTTTCAAATTGATCATTTAAAGCCTGTAGTTTGTCCATGTAAGTCTTTAGTTCGGCTCTTTTGGCGTCTAATTTTTTCATTTGTTCTGCCAGTTCAGATTCAGCCTGGGCCAAACGTGCCTGCTTTGGCGCCACAATGCGAAAAACTTTGTCATAGCTATCCAAAGCTCGGACCCAACGGCATAGACCTTCACAGGCAGTTGACACATTTCTGATACTCATCGGCTCAAACATGGCATCGGATATGAATTTTTCGCGAATGCGCTTCATTATCGGAGGAGCTATATTATCTTTGTCGTAATTGATTAAGCTTTCCAAAAATTTCATATCACTTAACATTTTGAGAGATGGACCCCAATAGTCGTCAAACATTTTTCCGCCAGCATCAGGCTTGCGCTCTGGCTTTATTCCTTTCATTACACAGACTGCTTCCAGAACAAATTTGACTGCTTGCGGCGGATTTTTCATCGCCTTGACAAGTGATATATCATTTGGCTTAATTGTGTTGAGGGCGCTGATAGCTGCCTCTAGTGCTGGAGTAGCCTCAGCCAAATCGTTTTCACAATCATCTTTGATAGATTGAGACGCTGCAGCAGCTTCGTTCATTATGGCTTCATCTGCGGCAACCAGCTCTTTTTTGGCCTCTACTTCCACAGTTTCCTGTTCTATTTTGACCATTAATTTTTCGGTCTCTTCGCTTGTTTTTACCAGTTGAGGCTGGAGTTCTTGTAGCTGCTTTTGCATGGCTCCGACCTGCGTAGCAGCAAAGGCTAATTTTTCTAAGCCATTTGTGTATCTTTAAAAGTAATTTTTGAATTTGCATTTAAAATATTTAACACAGAAAAACTTAAGCTAGAAAAAAATGTTTAACGTTGGTGATGGTTCGGTGAAATTTGGTATTTCAACATATCAATTTAATATAAATTAATGAAAAAAATTAATCAGGAAAATTGAGGTACAGACAATGAAAATATTTAAAAATAAAAATCCTTTCAGTACTTTTTGTACTTTTTCATATTAAAAATATTGATTGCAAAAAGCTAGAATTTTAATTATTAATTTTAATTTTAACTGAAATTTCTCTTATCTTTAACATACCCGAATCCCTAAACCAGGGCTCCGTCCCGGACACCGTTTAATTTTTTTTTTATGGTAATTAAAATACTGATAAAGTACAAAAAGTACAGAAAGTACAGAAAGTAACAGGGCCAATTAAAATAATTAGAAAAAGTACAAAAAATACAGAAAGGAAAACGTTTTTTTAAATATTTAAATTTCATTGTCTTTCCATGGAAAAATTTGTTTTTTTTTTTTGATAAATTCAGATTTTAAAAAATTTAAATCGAAAATCAACAGTAATTTTTAGGAATGTTACTATTCACAAGTAGCATTCCAAGGTTAATCAACAGAGTAGTGCCCATGCCTCAAGAGACTGATTCACACTTCTTTTATTTAAATTCATTAAAAAATAATTATATTACAGATAAAAAAATTCTTCATGAAAATTCTTCAATTTATAAAAAAATAAAAAAAGAAGTTATTGAGTGTCGATTTGACAAGTGGATTTCTGGTAATTTTACGTAAAATTACGCAAATTTACGTAAAAATGAAAGGGCCAAAAAAAAAGCTCAATTTTTGACTTTTCATTTTGTTCTTTTGTTATCATTTCTAAATAAATAAGGTATTTAAAGAAAACATGGATCAATTCGAGTTCTTATTAAAATAGCGGTGAAAGATAAATTTCAATTAGAAAATCAGCTGAAAAATCTTTAAATGAGCTTTTTTTGAATATTTAAAAAAAAAGGATTTATTTATAATAAAAAAAATAACTCGACTTATTTTTATTTTAATGTATTAGCCAAATATAAATATTCAGGTTCAGAGTATTTGAATTTTTTTGTCCCAATAGCAATTTTAAAAAATTAAATTTATATTAAAAATGTCTTAGAATGTTTTTTTGACCTCAATTTAATTGTAAACCATTTATAATTTAGTAGGCAGCCACAATAGCTACCTGGAACGGCAAAAAAACTTATGGCCGTGATCCTGACTGGTGGATTGCCGTTCCAGCTAGTTAATGTGGTTGTCTAGTTCAAGTCTAAATGAGAGTTGTTTAAAAGTCACAAATTTCAAGTCATGTCCATGTACGGACTTTTTTTTTTAATTTTTTTTCAAAAGTCTGAGCCAAAAGCATTTATTTTTTTATTTAAAAAAAAGTGCAAGTCAGATCTTCAGGTCATGTTAAGCAATCAAATATGAAAAATTTATTTGATTAATTAATTAAACTGGAAAAACTGACTTCGGGATTTCGGAACTTCGAGTCATCAAGTTTAACACAATTAATTATGTTAAAATACTTTAAGAATCAAAATTCAAAATGCATCAAAACACTCTCAAGGCATACTAATTGGGTAAGATGTCTTTTTTCAATAGATCAAAATACTAAAGTGAAGGGAAGTTGTGATGAGACAATCAAGATTTGGAACATTCAAAATTCACAAAAGTCATTAAGTCAAAGCCAAAATTTAAAAAAAAAAAAATCACTAAAAATGAAAAATTTAAAGAAAAAATAAATTTTCATTTAAATTTTAATTTTTATTTTTATTTAATTTATTATTTTTTGAAAGATGTCGCTTTTTTAAAAATTAAATGTTGATGTGAACACTTAATGTTAATTTTTTCTTTTTTTGATATTTAAAAACAAAATAAAAAAAAAAAATTAAGAGAATACAATACCGATTAAAATACTGATTTAATAATAAATTAAAAAAAGTTTGTTTTTTAAAAAAAATGATACCGTAAACCTTTGCCCAGCATACTAGGAATAAACCTGAAATTAAACCGGAATTCTATATGGAATAGTTCCCATCGAAACCATGTTAAAGTAATTTTTTTGAATTTTTTGAGAATTCCGGTTAAAATTAAGAAATGTTCTATTAATAAAAGCTAAATTTAACTAATGTTCTAATAAATTTCTGGCGTTTATTCCAGAATTAAAAAAAAAAATTAAAAAAATGTAGAATTAAATTCGAATTAGATTATAAGTCAAAATTAAGGATTCTTCCAATTTTTGAATTTATTCTATGTGAAAAAAATAAAAAAAATCGGAACTAAATTTAATAAATATATGTATATAATTGAAATTTTATTTTAATTATATACATAATAATAGAAAATTTCTTTGTCTTAACCGGAATTCTCAAAAAATTCAAAAAAATTACTTTAACATGGTTTCGATGGGAACTATTCCATATAGAATTCCGGTTAAATTTCAGGTTTATTCCTAGTATGCTAGGCAAAGGCTTACGGTACTTTATAAAGAATTTAGATTTTTTGCAAAATTTTTTTTTTTTAAAAAAAAATTTAAAATCAAGTCAATTGACTTGACTTTGAAAAGTCTTTAAAATGACTTATTTTTTTTTATTTTTGCCCAAGTCCGGTTGTGATAATTTTTTCAATTTAAAATAAAAATATAATTTAATATCGGGAAGAGGAAAGAGAAAGGGGAATATTCAATATCAAATTCAAAAATTACTCACGTTTTAGAAGAGATTACTGAGGAAAAGGACCTGAGGGTGTTTGTAACAAGTGATCTTAAGTGGAACAAGCAGTGCACAGTCGCAGCTATGAAAGCGAATAGAACATTGGGTCAAATAAAGAATTGTTTCAAGAGTCTTGGCCGAGAATCACTGAGACTCCTTTATACTTCACTTGTTAGACCACACTTAGAGTATGCAGTGAGTATGTGGCGCCCATATTTAAAGACAGATGTTAAGATCATAGAAAGAGTTCAAAGAAGAGCAACAAAGCTTGTAGATTTTACCAGAGTAAAACCGTATGAAGAGAGGTTGAAAGACTTGAATCTCATGAGCCTTGAAAATCGTCGCCTGAGAGGTGATTTTATTCAAATGTATAAAATAGTTAATGGTCTAGAAAAAGTATCTCTAATGAATGGTATCAACTACACTAAAAACAGCACTATAAACCTAAGAAGACCACATGACAAACGACTTGTCCGTGAAATAAATCGCAGAGGTTCATCAAGATATAATTTTTTAACAAACCGTTTGGCAAAGGATTGGAACAGTTTGACAAAATAGATGCGATTAATGCGAAAACAATCAACAGTTTCAAAGCAATTATTGACAAAGAAGTTTTTGGATTAGTGAGAAGCAAAGGCTGCCAAAGCCTTACACTAGATAAGGCTAAACGTCTCAGTGCGTTGGTATAGATAGAAATATCTATACTGCAGTTCAACTACTACTACTACTAATATATTGCAAGAATGAAAAACTTTTTTTTTCCATAAATTTTGACTTAAGATTGGTGATATGATGATCCTTAAAATAATATTTATAGTTTAATCAACTATCTGCGCTTTGTTTTCCATTTTTTATAAAGTGAGTTTTTGTTAAAATGCACCAAACGAACTTCAATTATCACTCAAGTCAAAATTAGAAAAAAAAAAAAGTTTTTCGGATCTAGTCGGTTAAAAAACTATAGTTCATTCTTGTTCTCAGGTTTTGTGAACTATTAGTTTATCTAATAGTTCACAAAACCTTTTAGAATTGTTCACTTATTTTGATTTTTTTTCATCTATTTAGAAAAAAACTAAATGCAATATTAAAAAAATAATAATTCAATTGATAAATAAATATTAAAAAATAAGATAGAAAAAAAAAATAGATAAAAAATTTAAATTTGGACGAAGAAGGTAAAATTTGCGAAACTGATGAATCTATATTTCTCAAAGTCAAACACTTGAAGGGTGATAAATCAATTTTAATTTTCTTTAATTTTAATTATTAATCTTTAAAGGCAAAGATTTAAGTAGAGAGGGCATATGAGTATTTTGTAACTTTTAAACAACTCTGATCTAAATCACTTAAATTAAAGTCCAAGGTCGGACATTGAAAAAAAAAAAAAAAAATTTCACAAAACCATTTTTAACGATGGTGGTTGAAGTGTCTGTGTCAGTGTGGCTAAAAAGTCAAACTTACCTATTTTTCATCAGCATTATTTCATTTCTTTTCTGAGTGAGCAGCGTCTTGAAAGTCATAATGAGCTCAAGATATGAAGTCGGCGTGACGTAATTGTGTCTGCCAAGCTCCTGTAGATACCTCTCGGACAAATGTCTAATATCCTCGTGAAAATACTTGCACATAACAATCGACTCTTTCTTAATATTCTCGTCCAGCTCAATTTCTTCGAGAAACTTTCTTGCCACCATTTGGAGCGCGTCCTCAGGCCACGCCATAAACCAATCAATAGTGCAGCAATTAATCAACGACGGAAACATTCTGAGCCGGCTTCTGAACGCATCGCCAATCGGACTCATGGCCAGCACCACATGCAAATTAGCCTTTACTCTCTCAATAAAATAATTGTACATGGCCATGGTGCTCGACTCCACTTTTCTGTTCTCATTTCTGGCGGCCGTCTGCATTTTCTCAATGATCTCGGCCTTTTCGTCCGACGCAAACAAATTGGGTATGTCGGCCGTGTTCAATATCATGTTAATGTCCTCCACAAATCCTTCCTCTTTGATCTGGTTGTCCGAGAACAAAAAAACAGTCTGTTTGCCGTCACCGCCCGACTTCATGAACAACCGTTTGATGTCGTCCCTCCACTCATTTTTGCCATAATTTTTAGTGATCTCCACTTGAAATAGCTCGTAGTCGGCCATGAACGCCGCCAACTTGGCCGAACTCTGTCTGCCACTGCCGCCAATGCCGATCAGCAGCGCATGCCCATTGTCCTGCTTCAAAATTCTCGCCACCCGGCTCACATGCTCAATGGCGAACTTGAACATCACCAAATTCATGGGCACCTTGCTAATCGTGTTGTACTCTTCCAAATAGCCGTCCATGGTCTTGGACAGCTCGGCCAGGTCACTTATTTCGTCATAGACCTTGACCTCCGAATCGGCCAGAGCGTAGTCGCCAAAGATCAAGCTGCGCACGTCATTGTCGCACAGTCGCGCGTCCTTCACCTCCACCAAATGTTCGAGCAGCTTGTCCATGTCCATTTTGAGTGTGTCACCGAGCACTTTTTTCACAATCACAAAAAAAGTCTCTCGGTCCGAGTCGTCAATGAGCCGGTCATAAAACACCCGGTACACTTCATGCACCCACAGTCTGTACAGTTTTTTTTCTTCTTTCATATGGGATGCTGGCACCAGGAGCACTCCTTTGATGACACGCGCAAAATCTCTCAAATTGAACAAGTAGTGGCTTTTGGAAGGTGTTGGCAAAAATTGGTCAATCGCCTGCTTGTACACTTCCATGGTAGCGTGGACTAGCATTTTACCAGCTCTGTTAAACACGGGCTCGAAACCCTTGGCAAAGTGCCAGTCCACAATGGACGTGAATATCTTGCTCATGGTCTCGTCACTAAACGAGTCCATTGAGATGACGTTGAGGTGTCTGGTGAAGCGTGCCGTGATGTCATTGCGTCCACCACCAGGCGGTCCCATCGCTGCCATCAGCAACACATCGACGAGCTCAATTTTGCTAGTGTCCTTTTTGTCGTACCAATTTCCCTGGTCGATCCATTGTCTGAGCAGTTCGACAGGCGGCTGAGCGCCGTACTTTTCTTTGGCCGGCATGTTCAGGTCGTCCACAAAGACAAGACACTTTTTGGGCACCGGCGGACCGAACACTCCCTTGCGCCGCCTGTCCAGCTTGGACATAACAATGTCCTGGGTCTGGCTAGCGGAGGTGCGCGCCGAAAAACTAATCACATTCGCCACGTACTCGTCCCTGGGCAATTTGACCAAAAAGTCGTTTGAGACGGCACTTTTGCCGGTCCCGGTCGGTCCCACGAACAGCACGGGCACCTCACTGCGCAGGAACAAGTGCAAAAAGTAGGCTTGTTTGGCCGTCTCGTCGGTGTGAATGAGCAGGTCGGCGACCTTGGCATCGGCGCGGATCTCAGTGTCCTCTTTGTTGATCATGTCGGTCCAGTCGCGCCAATGACCGGCCGCTTTTTTCTCGAAAAAAAAGTCGTAACAAGTGGCCCGCTCCGGAAATATGTTGTTTTTGGAGAGTTTGACGCTTTTGGGCTTGTTGTCGGAAGTGTTTATGTGTTCGCGGAGAAAGGTGTCGAATTTTTTGCGGCTGTCGTAGTTGAGGGTGCCGCCAAGGCCCCAGACTAGCGCGAACACGAACAAGCCCTGGATCCAGAGGGCGATCACTTGGGCGCTTAGGTCGGCGCCGATGTCGCCTAGCAGACACGAGTAGAGACGCATGGTGGCGTACATAAGGTGGATGTAGGAGGTGGGCAGTTGGAATTTGCAGTTGGCCTTGATGAACTCGATGCACGGCTCGGCCAGCCACTCGAACAGGTCGCTGATGATGTCGACGTGTTCGCGGAGCAGGTGGGCGGCGGGCAAGTGGTGCTTCATGTAGGAGTCTTTGAGGGGCCGCCAGCCCAGCTGATTGGGGTCCATGTAGACCATGCCGCAGCGGCTGACGGTGGCCGGCGACGCCTGCTCCAAGTCCTCGGGCTCGAATATTAGGTTCATCTGTGCGGACATCTGAATTATTTCGCCGCTCATCAGACACAGCTTTTTGTTGTCGTCGAGCACTGTGTTCATGTTCTCGATCCAGACGGCGTCCACTGGACCGTCGAATATGATCCACTTGCGGTCCGGCGACTGGTCGCTCGCGTACTGCCGGAACGACACGGCCAGCACGCCGTCCGTCCACTCGTGCGACACCGGGTCGAACTGGCCGTACAGCTGGCCCATTGTGATGCTCTTCGGGTTGATTACTTTGTACTGGACGCGGTGTTCGTTCATGAGGCCGGCCGCTTCCAGGTCGCCAAGTGCGCCACTCAAAACTTTGTAGCACGAGCTCTTGCCGCCCATGAACGGACCCACAATCATAAAGCCGTGCCTCACCAGCATCATTTCGTACACCTTAATTAGTGTTGATTATTTAGCATTTAAGTTTTATTGGGGATTGATTAAGGGCGAACTTAAATTGTCAACAATTGATTTATAAACAGTATAAATTGTCAACAATTAAATTATCAACTATCTTAAAAAAATATAATCTTCCAACAGTATAAAAAGTCAAAAGTATAATTTCTCAAAAGTA
>QEOQ01000690.1:504277-526258 GCA_010279815.1 Brachionus plicatilis | reverse complement strand
TCATTATTTTTTCCTTGTCGCTTTTTCCAAATAAATTTATTCAAGACGAAATAGATCAACTACTTTAACAACAGTTGGATTTTGTCTAGCATTTATATATAGGTGAATTCTATTTCATATAAAAAAATTCTTCCAAATTTGTTTCTATATAAATGAAATCTATGAAAATGTATTTTTCTATGAAAAAAACTTTCTATGTAATCACTATCCATGATAATTAATTCTATGAAATTGACATTGCTATGAAATTTGTCTTCTATGAATTTTGTTCTATGATTTTTTTTTCTATATTTTAATATAGTGCCTTTTTTGACATTTTTGGATATTACATAATTAAACGTAAAAATTGGTAATTTTACTTCTTTTTACGTAAAGTTTAGTTAATTTACCATTTTTTACAATTCTTGTTTTACGTAAATTGACGTATTTTTGCGTAAAATAACGTAAATTAAGCATTGACCCTACAATCAAATCACTTGTATATATTCAACTTGAACACTAACCTGAATGATCTTTTCCACAAACCAGTCATTCATCTGCAAGTTAAGCTTTTTGATATTGTCCTCGATGGCCTGCAGGAGTACTTTGTAGTCGGGCGTTGGCAGCTGGACGCCGGGGAACAAATCACTGATAATGCCCTCGAACAAAGGCACGTCCTGGGCCAAAAACTTTGGCAAATTGACATCCTTGATGGCTCTTAGCACAATAATCGACTCATTTTCATTGAGATACTTAAGCTTTAAATTGCCGGACGCGGTCAGCACACTCTTGACCGCGCGCATCCCATAGTCATAATGGTGCTGGGAGGACAGCTGCTCGGAGCACAGCTTGTACGTGGCGACTATTTTGACGGCGAGAGCTCGCGCGTCCACAAAGCCCATCGAGTATAGCGATATTTCGCCGATCATGGCATAGTCGGGCACCATCATGGCGACCGAGCGAAAGAGCACCTTTAAATTGTCGGGCAGCTCGGAGCGGCCGGCATAGCCCGGATTCATGGTGATAAAAATAGTGCTGGTCGGGTTCAAGTCGAGCTCGGTGCCCTCGAACACAAAGCGCTTTAGCTTGGCACCGACCGCCCGCTGAATCGTCAATATTTGCTGGGCGATCACGGACAGCACCTCTAGCTCGATGCGATTGAACTCGTCAAAGCATGCCCAGGCGCCCGACTGAGCCAGGCCCTTGAAAAACTTTCCCATGGCCTTGTAGTCGAGACCGTCCGAGCAATTGAACACCACGCACTGCTTGGCCACCGCTTTGGCCAAGTCCTTGGACGTCTCGGTCTTGCCGGTGCCGGCGGGGCCCTCGGGCGCGCCGCCCAAGTTCAGCTTGAGGGCGCCCATGAGCGTGCGGTAGCAGCGGTCGGTGAGCGGCGTGATGACCAGACGGCCACTGTTGCCCAGGTACTCGTAGGCGTACTCGAGCTCGGTGGTGATCATGCGGACCAGCAGCGCCGGTCTGCTCTCCTCCCAGTAGTAGCGCAGCTGGGCCAGCCACTCGAAGTCGTTTGATGACGTCACGTTTATTTCGCACAATTGTTTGATGACGTCACGAGCGTGCACATCGATGACGATGAGGGCGCCGAGGGTGACGCGGGCGCCCGTGTCAAGGTCGCCGCGCACCAAAGCCACCGTGTCGTTTATTTGAGCGCTGCACTGGGCCAGATAATCGGCGAGAGTGTGGTTGCGCAGCGCTTGCTCGGTCTCGCTAGTCCAGTAGACCTGGCTGGCGCATATGACCACTTGGCCGGGCCATTCGAGCACCCATTTTTTGCGGTCCGTGTTGGCGTAGTCGCTCACCGCCTCTTTGATTATGTAGCGTATGGACTCGACCATTTGGTCTTCGACTTGAATGAGCCACTTTTCGACCATGCCGCGCGCTTTCGCCGGCGATATTTTGCTGCGCAGCGTGACCACTTCTCGTTCGGCCGATATCATGGCGCTTATTTCCTGCTGTTCGGTGAACTCCAGTTTGCTGATGCCTTCGAAGCACTTTTTCAAGTGGGGCTCGACCCGGGTCGGGTCTTTGGTCTCGGACAATATTTCAAGCAGTTCGTCGTTGGAGAGGAAAAAAAAGCGCGGAAAAAAAAGGCGCTTTTTTTCCAGATAGTTGTTGAGGCCTTTTTGGATTTCTTCGAGTAGTTTGTTGGCCTCGCGCAGTTTGCTCAGCATGTTTGGTTGATCGGTGGCCTCGAGCACTCGGTTGTCTTTGGCCGTTTGGCTCATGATGTCGCGCCAGTGGCCGTCCACGATGCCGAACTTGCGGCCCTCTTCGGGCATCTGGGCGATTATGTCCTCGGAGCTGAATATGGGCTCCAGGTAGAGCCAGGTGGCCTGCACTTTGAGCCATTCGTCGAGTATGTCTTGGATTAGTTGCAGCCGGTTGCTCCAATCGCGCATCTCCACTTCCATGGCTTTGATGAACGGCGAGCCCAGCATGGTCAGCGCTTTTATGATGTGGTCGTCTAGTAGCACTTGGATGTCGTCCACTGACGACAAGATTTTTACACCCGACTCTCGATAGGACACCAGCTCGAACATCATCTCTTTCCAGTCTTCTTTCATTTTGAATAGCGCCTTTTCTAGCGAGTATTCTTTGCTCGCTGAGCCGCTTATTTCCTCCAATCTTTTAAAAAAATATGTTTAGTTTTTACTGTTCTCTCATTCTGTCTATCATTTATTTACAAAACAAAAAAAAACAATCCAAACAGTCGGATAATATGACTTGATTTTAATTTTAAAGACTTTACTTTAACTTGGCCTTCTTAAAAACTACCTGGAACGGCAAAAAGAATATTAGGCCGCCACAAAAACTGATTAGAACGGCAGTTTAAATATTAGGCCGCCACAAAAACTACCTGGAACGGCAGAAAAATATTAGGCCGCCACAAAAACTACCTGGAACGGTAGTAAAAATATTAGGCCGCCACAAAAACTACCTGGAACGGCAAAAAGAACATTAGGTCTTCACAATAACAAATTTGAACGGCAGTAAAAATATTAGGCCGCCACAATAAATACCTGGAACGGCAGTAAAAATATTAGGCCGCCACAATAACTACCTGGAACGGTAGTAAAAATATTAGGCCGCCACAAAAACTACCTGGAACGGCAAAAAGAACATTATGTCTTCACTATAACTAATTGGAACGGCAGGACATTCATGGGTTATTTCTAAACTTAATTTAAATAAAATGTTGAACTGAATACTAAGCTTATTATTCACACACTCGGCTTGTACTACAATATACTTTGGTATTGTGAAATTCAAATAAAAATTGATCAAAAAATCTTCTTTTTTTATTAATTAAAATTAAAATTAAAGCTAATAGAATATATTTTAAAAAAATACTGCACCAAGGGCCTTTTTTTTGTTCCTTTTTTACCTAAAATAACAGCATTATTTTCTTATTTTTAGTAAATTAATTCAATTATAAATTTACTTTTTATTGTAATTTAATTTTTTTTTGAAATTTAAGAAAAAATTATCTTAAGTAAAAATGCATGATGCACTTTGTTACAATGATTTTTTAAGAATATTTAATTTACTTTAATTTTACCTTTAACTTTGGTCAATTTGTATCTGAATTTCACCATACCTATGCTTTTCAGAATAGAATTTTAAAGAATATGCTATATTTTTCTTATAAAATATTGTTTTATCTTAAAGTTCTAAAAAATGACTCAAAAAAATTTAAGTTACAATTTAAGGAATATTGCTAATCTAGTCGAATTAGTGTCAAAGACAATAAAAGGAGAAAAAAAATTTGGATATTTCTACTCGATATTAATTAATTGCTTTGTGATTAAGATGGACGGTCTGTTAAAACGGTCCCGACTGTCCGTCTTGGACTGGTTTTATATACGATCATATATTTATTATTTATTTTATAAGTGCTTATTTAAGTAGATTATTTTTTGAACACTTTATGTAATACTGGTTCACAGTAGTTTTTTTTTTAAAAGGAACCCTTTTTGTCAAAATATCAATTTCAAGGTCAATCAACATGCTGGTGCCCATGCCTCATGAGACTGATTAACACTTCATTTATTAAATTCATTAAAAAATTAAAAAATTTTAGAAAATTTAAAATACATAAAATTATAAAAAAAAATTGAATAGAGTTATTGATCTATTAGTTATTTGAAAAAGTTTAACAACAACGTATTCAAGATAAATAATTCAAATTTTAGAAAAAAAATCTATATAAATTAAATTTATTTTATTGAAAATTGAAATCTTAAACCTCGAAAACATCACTATTGATCTCTTGATCACAAAAGAATTTACTAATCTTCTGTAAAAATATTAAAAAGTTTTTTCTCCACTTTTTAAGTTTGAATTATAATTCAAATTTCTTGAGTCATTTTTCTTTAATTTCTCTTTTAAAATCAGAGGTGGGTTGTAATAAAAAAGACATTTGTAAGAGAAAGTTAGCATCCTTTCAAAAATTCAATGCTGAAATGAATAAAGACCATACATTTCTAAACGGCTATTAATTTCTAGTGATGAAATCGAATTAGCTTTTTGGACACAAATTGAAACTTGAATAAATAAAAAATTTGAAAAGACTATTGAAAAAAGTAGAAAATTCGAATAAAATCTTGAATATGAGATAAATTTGAGCTTATATTTGATTTATATTTATTTTTGAAATTTAATTCGAAAACTGACTTTTTTTAAATTAAAATTCGAACTTAACTTTAATTTAAAAATTTTAGAAAAATTTAACAAATAATTTAAAATTATTAATATTTGAATATAATATTTGAAAAATTATGTGCTTGAAAATTTAGTTTTTTCTACTTTTGTAGCGTTGTTTAAATCATAACAGCTATTTTTTGGTACCTGGTAAGATGTATGGGACTATGGTAATCCAGAAAATGTTAGAAGAGTTGTGTTGACTTGTGAAAATCTAGCACACTTTTAGTGTCCAAATTGAATTAAAATTCAATTTATTTAATAAATTCTTTTTTGATTAATTATTATTTTCAAATTTTAATTCGAATATTTCAGAGATTCAATTTTTAACTTGAATAAATTAATTTTCAAGTATATTATTCAAAAATGCTGATATTCAAAAATTCAAACCTAATTTTCATTCGAAATGCTACTTATTCGAATATCACTATTTATTTCATTCATTTCATTTCATTTGCTTCAAGCTTTCCATTAAAAAGCTTAATTATAGATATATAATAACTCTTAGCTAATTTATAAATTGCTTCTTTTGAAAAATAGCATAAAAGCGTAGAGCAGTAATCTAAATACGGTAGGATAAAGGTCTTAAAAAAGTGGACCTTTACTAAAGTAGCAAGATAGAATATTCTTTTGATAGAAAATAATTTCCTATTCACTTGCAGTGATAAATTAGATGCATATTTAGTAGCTAAAAATACCTTTCAGTGAATTTATTTAGACCAAAATCTAGCATATCCTGCAGTGAAGAGGTAGAATCAGGCTTGATTTCTTTACCAACTATTTCGCTCATCTTTTAAAACAAAGTTAAAACAATTTAAATTTAGCAAAACTTTTCCAACTTGTTCCCAATGTCGCTCCTTGAGACCCGGATTGCATATTATTTGCAGTACAGGCAAATGGTTCTTGAATCTGTCAATTTTAAGCTTGGTAAAGTCGGCAACTTTTCGCGGATTATTCGCATCCGCAAAGCTTTTTTGCAGCTTGTGCATAGTTCGCCACATGGTTTGCACATCTTCGCTGATCTCCTCTGCGTTCAGGCCCATAAACGCACCTTTGAGCCATTGATTCTCTTTTTGCTGAAAACTGTGAAACGTGAACCACAGCTTGTCGAAGGGGTCTTTCATGGACAAAATTTGATTTAACATTGGAAATTGGCTCAGCTCGAATCCAAACAAGGCCTCTTCTTTATTCAGCTGTTCTAGTTCGTTTTTGAACTCATCAATTTGTTTTCCCATTTCACTCAGTATGTTCACATGTCTGGCAGCATCAGGTATATCTCGGTCCTTAAAATTCACACAATCAAATCATGTTAATATTTAAAAAAAAAGTAAGCTAAAAGCTATGATTGTTAAAATTCACTCAATCAACTGTGAGCTATTAGTAAAAATTACTGTTAAATGTTTTGTTAGAAAATACAATTTAGTAGAGTCAACCTAGAGACAAAAAGAAAGAGTTAAACTTTACCATTCCGGCTTTTTTGGTCATTTCTAATAGTTTATAATCGTCCTAACAATTTAAATATATATTTTACTTCTTTAGCATTGTTTAAAGAGTTTTTTAGAATCAAAGTCAATTTACCCCTATTGATTTGTAGCCTTCGACCCTTTTCAGCATATCCTTGAGCTTGTCATCAAACTTGGCCAATCTATCGCGAAGTTTGTCTTCGGTTTTCTCTCTCAAAGCCTGGAGACGGGCTTGATTCTTTTCCAGTATTTGCATTACCAGCTCAGGCCAATAGAACACAGTCGAATTTTGCTTGATGTCTTCATCTAAATAAAAAATTTTAATTTTGTTTTGCTCGGCTCGAGTTTTATGTTATTGACATTTTTATTTTTAAGATTATTAAACAAATTAATTTTTTCAAATTTTTACCATTCTTTAGTTTTGAATTAAATTAAAAATTGATAACAGTATTTTACGAAAAATTACGTAAAATATGAAATTTTACCACATTTTACATAAATTAACGTAAAATCTGAAAAGTGAAATTTTTAGAACGTTTTTTTTTAAATAAATAACTATTTTTTTAACCAATTTATGAAAAAAAAAACTTTCTTAAATTTTCGATTTTTGGAAAAAAAGACATTTTTTCAAATCACATAATTTTTACATTTTTTTGAAATAAAAAAATTAAAACTTCATAAATTTTTTATTATTTTGATGTTTGAATCCAAATGTGCATGCTTTAATGTTTAATTCTTCTTTAATATAATATCAAAATAATCTGAATATCATAAAACACACTTTACTAAAACATATCTTTATTGTAAAAAAGCCTTAAGTAAACATGCCAAACCAGTACCATGCAATTTATGTGGAGAATTGATGAAGAATGAAATAGGTGTTAAATTGCACATTGCAAAAATGCAACAAAAGTAAGACTTTTTTTAAAAACTTATTATTTAGACTTTCGTTTCGATTTTATTATTTGATCATATTTTTTTATTGATCACAATATAAAAATTTTGATCACAAAAATATTCTACTTTTTTTTTTCTTTAAAAAATGATCACATTTTTTGGTGATCAATTGTTCACATAATTAATTTAAAAATAATTTGTAGGCATTAAAATAATAATATTTTAATTATTTATCTTTTTGTGAAGATGATAAAAATAAAGTCTAGTAATTATGAAATTTAATTCTGAATTTTATTTCAAATCAAAATTTTATACTTGTAAATTTTTTTATATTTGTACTTTATTATGCCGGTGGATTTAATTATCAATTATTTAAAAAAGGCCATTAGTGCTAACAAAGTCTTGATTTTTTGCTTTGTTTAGGCTTTCAAATTTTTTAAATTAATTAGTAGTATTTTTTTATCAAATTAAAAAAAATTAAACTAGTCATAAAATAATTTGTTTAAATTAGCTTATCGTCCGTGTTCACTAAATTTCAACTCAATTATTATTTGAGTACCATAATTTATTAATATTTGGGACCCATAATTTTCCTCATTGCTTATTTTAATAAAAAAATTATTAAATTTAAGTCTAATTTTATTCATCTATTCTAATAAAAAGATATATTTTTAAAAAATTATCCAGCTTAATAAAATTAAAAGCGAAGTTTTGCCTTTCTAAATAAATTTAAAGAATAAAATAGAATGTTTTCATAATTTATTTTGTCACATGATTTAATTGAATTAAAAGAACTACTAGAAATAATTTTTTCAAAGTTGAAAAAAAAAATTTATTGATTTTTATGCTATTTTTGTTTTATTAAATTTTGATTAAGATTCATTTCTAATTAATTTAGACGAGCTTTTATTAAAATAGTGGTATTTTTATTAAAAATAGAAGTTAAATTAAAATTAAATTAATGGCAAACACTGAAAATCATTAATGGAAGATAAACTTTATTTTAAATTTGTTTCTAAAATAAATAAAAAAAAAGTTAAAAAATTGTTTGGATGGCAATTGCATTCAAAATTAATGAACATTACGACCAACTTATTTAAAAGTCCAAGTCAAGTCTGAACTTAAAATTTTTTATTATTAGGTTTCTTTTTTAAAGAGAAATTGATTGTTTTCGATATAAATTTTTTCATTTAACATAAAATCGATTTTTTTAATATCATTTATGTTTTTTAAAAATTCTTGTATTTAATAATTAAACCAAAATTTCCAATTTTAAAGTAAAAGTCTAACTTTGAATAAAAATTTTCACCATTTTGGTTTTAGACTTTGACTTTCGACCAACTCAGTTCATAAGAGTAATAGACTAGGGTTAACGCTATTTATGAAACCTAGCATTAATTAATTAAGTAAAGAATTAATAATTCTTGATATTTGAAAAAATTAATTTGATAGTAGAGTAACATTATGTAGATTATAGACTTGTTTTTAAGTCAGAAAATTTAAATTTTATTTTTTTTTTAAGTCAAGTCAATGACTTAATAAATCCATATTTGATACCAATAAAGTAGTTGCTTCCAAATTCCTGGCTGTTAATCTTGACTTAAGTGGTCTGTTAATGTAACAAGATTTAGAAAAAATTCTTTCAACTGGTTCTGATGAAGCAGGTATTGATATAGATTTTTGTGCAAGTCATAACTTTGACTAAAAAAACAAAATAAAAATTTAATCAAGTCATAACTTTGACTTAAATTTTTGTGACTTAGATTTAAAACTGTGACTTATAAACAAGTCTGGTAGAGTACCATGAAAAGTACCAAAGTTAATTTTAAAAATTACTTGGCATGAGAGCATAGTCGAGCAGAAACATCAAGCGGCGTTTGGCTTCGCCAATTTTAAAGTCCAAATTAAAAACTGTTTTCTCAATTGACTGAGTAAGAAATTCCATAATTTCGACCAGTTCAGCAGTGGACTGGGGCTGGCGACCAACTTTTTCCGCTATTTCGTCATAAGCTCTGCAAATGGACTTATTTGTCTCTCGGTTGTTCTCGATGCAATAAAGCACCAGTCTGTCCTTTTGCCTCACCACTCTGTCTTTTAAATTCTCATGAAGTCCATTGCACTCAAGCGAGTATAAATTCAGCGGCACAGTTAGAATAATTTTAACTATTTCGTTCCGGATCTCCACATGTCTTAGGATCTGAGCTTCAAAATCTTCTAGTTGATTTTCTTGATTTTTTAGAAAACTGCTCACATCCTGCTCTGCCTTTTGGGTCATGAAATCCGAATATTTTTTGTAAGTGTCCAGGTATTTGTGAGGTCCGATTTTGTTGGATTCGTAGACATTGAGCACCCGCCTAATGCTATCGCTGACCATGTACTCATCGGGTCTGATGGTACGCAGAACATAGTTGGTGTACTCTTGGAATGGAAACAGTTCAACCTCAACTCTGGGCAGCTCCTCTGAGCTTTTGATTATGTAGCTGAAGCAATTGAGGATCAATTGTTCGATGTATTTGAAGTCTGGTTGAAATTCTATTTTGGGATCATCAATGTAGAGCTTGAGAATGAGAGCTGGTTTGCGTCTGTAGTCAAAGTCGCTGTAGTTCTCGAAATTGTTGCCATCTTGGTACTGTTCGAAAAAATTGACTAATTCGTGCAAAGAGTCTACTACTAGGTTTCTCAATTGATTTGACATCAGGGTTGAAATTGCGGAGAAAAATCTCATGGGCAAGTCAAGTGACTCTTCTTCTTCCATTGGAACCAGATGCTTCCAGTAGTCCTTGTGCTCTAGAATTATGCGAGCGCATTTCGGGACCCATTGCTTTGCTAGGAGCTCTCTTTGCTCGAAGCATTTTTGTTTGACGTAGTTTTCGAACTCGTCCGGGTACATGGGAAGATTTGCGCTGTTCAAATCTTCCATCGAAATGAACCGAGTGTGAATGAACCTTTTTACATTTTAAAATTTTTTTATTTCTATAAAATAATTTTTTTTGATACAAAAAATTGAAGAAGATATTTTTGTTTTAAAAAAAGATAAATCCTTTGTACATTATTGTCACCTGCTTATAAATAAATTTTTTATGATTAAAATTTTTATTTTTCAATTTATCTTTTAAAATTGGGTTCTAGCCTCATTAGACAATTTGAAGTGATGTTTAGTAGTTATTGACTTAAATTGAATGGACTATAAAAGATTTAAAAATTAAAAATAAAATTTATAAGGGATCAATTTTTTATTTTTAATTTTTTCTTGTTTTTTAAATTTCATTGGTGAAAATTTAGCTACAGGCAAATAGGTAGATTTTTACCTTTTTTCGATCACAAAAAAAAAATTTATTATTAAAACTAAGGGTTAAATTATTTGAATCAACAAAATCAATTAATTTAAATTTTTAATTGACAAATATAATATCTTTAATAGGCTTATCACTCATGACGTAAACCAAATCAATTTGTTAATGTTTTTTCCGATAATTTTTGTCCATTATTTTTTTAACTTTTTATTCAAATAAATAAATGCTTTTTTACTAGAAAATTTTTTTGAAAAATTAAAAGAATTTCAATTTTGAATTTATGTTTCATGAATTTATTCTTAGAAGCAATAAAAAATAAAAGCGACCATTAAATTCCAAAAAGAAATGCCACAATTTTGCTGTTACCAAAATTTACGTGAAACAATATAATATAATTTTATGTAAATTTTTTAAAATTGCAAAAAATCTTAGTTTATCGGCAATTTTGATGATTTTTCTCAATTTTTAATATTTTGAAATAATTTAAAGAAAAAAAATGCATTTTTTTACATAAATTTGTATTTCAAAATTTTTATTATTAGTAAATTAGTGTAAAAAATGTAAATAAAAAAATTGTTCAATTTTTATTAAATCAATGCTTGAATTATAGAGTAAGTAATTTCCTGATTTTTGTATTTAACTGCAAAATTTGTTGCGGTGAACGTTCAATTAATAGATTCTTTGTCGTAGAATAATTATTTCTTAGTTATTTTCAAATAATTTTTTTAAAGATAAAAAATCAAAAAATAATTCATAAAAATTTATCATTTTTATCAGAATAATAATCTCTCGTAATTTTTCAAAGACAATAAATTGAAAATGAAAATTTTAATTGAAACAAAAACCATTTCGAGAGATAATAAAACGTGAATAAATTTAAAAATTGTTCTAAAAACCAAATTTTTATTTAATTGAACATATTAATATTTTTCTATTAAAGCTTGTAGAATAATTTCTTTGAAAAAAAAAACCATGAGTATATTTCTATGAGTTAAGTTTAATTTATTAATTTTTTATGATTTGATACATCACCATTTGTTTTTTTGTCAAACCTAGCATTTTTTAATAATTACATTCAATTTAGTGAATTAAAAAAAATTTGTGTTTTCTTAATAATAAATTTTATTGAATCTCAAAAGAAAAAAAATAAAATTTTTGTAATTTATAAACTTTTAACAAAACAAATGGAGCATTCAAAGATCCGGTATATTTTTTTGACCAAAGATTTGAATGGCCATCATTCAAGTTATTCTTGGCAAAAGAACTGAAGCTGATTTATCTAGAATACAATTCTCATTTCAACGAAATTATTAAAAAGGTCTCGCCGAAAGTCAACATCCTTCGAAAAATTAAAGGATTTAAATGAGGAAGTCAATTGCTTTAAACAAGACTTTTCCTTAATAAGGTCTGTTTTTGATTATTGTTTTATCATTCTGCAATGTGGCACCCAAAGAATCAAAAAAATCTTCAGATCTTCCAGAACAAAATACTCAGGATAATAAAAATTTTCCCACTTAAAACGAGTATAGACACAATCCACAAGTCTTTAAAAATAAAAAAAAAATCGATGAAAGAACAAATGCCCTGTTTATTAAATTTTTAAAATCAATAAAGAAAGATGTGATCACAAATTAATTGCTAATGAAATAATTAATTTTACTGAAAACCAAGAGACACCGAACCACGCCATAATTCAAACTCCTATAGTTACTTTATTTTAAACAACTTCAAAATATGATGTGAAATTACTAAATTGTATTTTTTTTTTGTATTTATTTTAATTCACGAAATTTTCCTAACAGGGGGGCTGAAAAAAGGGCTATAGCCGCTCGGAACTGCCCTGGATTTCACATCCAAATTATTTATTTAAATAAATAAAAATATTTACGACGAAAAAAATATTTACAGTAAAATACTTACAAAATTAAGTATTAAGTAAAATAAAAAACTTTAATTTTTCTTAGTTTTCACACTAAACAAAGGATAATGAAGAGTACAAATTAAAACTAGGTACGTATTTTGTTCCTCGACTCTTCTTCAACTATTCCAGTGGGAGAAGGAAAAGTCGAGGAAGAGTCGAGGAAAAGAAATGTACAGTACAAATTAAAACTAGGTACGTATTTTGTTCTTCGATTCTTCCTCAACTCTTCTTTAACTATTCCCTTCCTCGACTTTTCCTTTCCTTTCCTAATAGTTGAAGAAAACAATAGTCGAGGAAGGGAATAGTTAAAGAAGAGTTGAGGAAGAGTCGAAGAACAAAATACGTACAAGTTAGTTTTAAATTGTACTGTACATTTCTTTTCCTCGACTCTTCCTTTCCTTTCCTAAGAGTTGAAGAAAGGAATAGTCGAGGAAAAGAAAAGTTGAGGAAAGGAAATGTACAAGTAAGTTTTAATTTGTACTGTACATTTCTTTTCCTCAACTCTTCCTTTCCTCAACTTTTCTTTTCCTCGAATATTCCTTTCTTCAACTCTTAGGAAAGGAAAGGAAAAGTTGAGGAAAGAAAGAGGAAGAGTCGAGGAAAAGAAATGTACAAGTAAGTTTTAAATTGTAGTGTATATAAGGTAAAAATAAACTCGACTTACTCATCTGACCATATATCTTTAAGTATTGAATTAACTCTGTTTATGATATGAAGGTTGACTTGAATCCAATTGTGAGATTTGGCATATTCATTGTGCCAGGGCACTGGCGCACGGATAGTCCTCAGTCTGAAAAGCTTAGGCACGGCGTCAATTTTAAGACGCTTCCTTTCATCAAAATTCATCAGAACATAATCAACTATGGATTTTTTCATCGAATACACATAGTCGTCTATGACTTCTTGGGCAAGTTCCTCTTTCAATTCCTTAATGGAACTAGATGCTGAATTTGTAAAAGTATCAGGAATCGACTGATAAAATCTGTGAAATTGATCTTGGGCCAAAGGAGCTATCATTTCTGCACTTGTTCCCTTTTCTATGTAAAAATAGTATCTTTCCAAGTCTATTTCTGAAGGCTCATCGATCACACAATCCATTTCTCGCTCTATTGCCAGCATTGTGTCAATCTGCTCGCTTGGACTAAGAGCCCGACTGGGCGCATACTTCACTCTGGGTGTACTCAATTGCAATGGCGGAATTTTTCTTATTTTCCTCCTCAAGTTTGACTCATCAGTGGACACGTGCACTTTTCTGTATTTGGTCTGTGGCAGGTTTTTGATTTTTAAATTTTTGGCACTCGGAGTGTAATTGTTTGCAATAGACTCACTGGGAGTATGTGAATACCTCTGCTCGATAAAAGGCACTGCCAAGTTCCACGACTTGGTCTGCATCAAGGGCGGATGCCGACTGTTATTTAGCACAAATTTGTACAGCTCGGACGGCTGGTTGTAGCTGTTGGGCCATGGTTGCAGTTCCCGCGATGTGCTACTTGCATACTTGTTCAGCTCGGACTCGGAGTCCTCGGACTGGGATCGCGCCGAGTCCTTGCCTTGGAACACAACAGGCTGGTAATTGGATAAAGCCATTCCACTCAATCAGGCTTTGTTAATTAGATTATTTATTAAATTGCGATCTATTAGTTAATTATATAATTTTTCTTTAGTTTGGTTAGTAAAAATTGGAAAATAAGTTTATTTAGAATTTTCTTTGCTATCAAGCTAGAAAACAAAACTAGTTGCTTGGTAACAGTCTCTCTAGACTGTTAAATTTTTTTTAAATAGCTATAATTTTTTATAAATATTCATGTTATTTGGCGTATATAGTTGCAAGTATTTTGCTTGTTAAATATCGTGTTAAGTTTAGCTAAATTGTTCCAGAGTGGATTCGATCAAAATTGGGGCAATATTGGCAAAAAAAGTTCAAGTTTTATTCTAGTTGAGACTTGGATTATCAATTGAGAAGCAGCAGATCAAATTTAGCTTTTTTTTCAATAGAGATCATTTGACAACAAAAATAAACGAGTTGGGCTTTAATTTTATGTTTATTGAAAAAAGTGTTTTTTTTATTTAAAAAAAAATTAGTTCAAATTTTATTTTTTTTTAATGGTGTTACAAGCACTAAGAACTGATTTACTTCTGCTACCAGATTAAAGAGTGAAAAAAAATTAATTGAATGGAACTATTTGGGTTTACTAAAAAAAGTAAAAATGATTCTGTTTGAAAAATGTTTTAATAAAAAATTATCTGGTTCTCAAAATAGAATGATAAATCGTCGAATTTTTAAGTTCCAAGAATCATAAAAAATGTGAAACTTAGTATGATATGATTTTTTTAAACTGTTAAATATTAATAGAACAAAATTTTTTTTGAAAAGATTAAAAATAATCAAGTCGAATAAATAAAAAAAGTCAATTAAAACATTAGAAAAGTGCCATTTTGATTTAAAAGAAAAAGAAGAAATTCAAATCAAGTTCGATTTCAGAATTAATTTTGGTCCTATTTTTTTTTTGTTCCAAAATTTTGTTTTGAATTAATAAAATTTAACTTATATGTTATGCTATGCTTTAGTTAACTTTTCTAAAAATTCGAAATTAAATATTTTAAGTATTTTACACGTTTTCTTAAATCTCCCCCCAATTTTTATCTAGATAATAAAGCCAAATATAAATAATTTTATTTTGAATTTTCATACAATGCTTTTACATAAGACCCATAATTTTAGTAAGCTAACGTAATCTTACGTGAATATTAGTTGGTAAGGATATGTAATTTTACGTGAAATTAGACAATTAATGGCCTTTAATAAAAGCACTGTATTTTCTGACATTTTTTGTGCAGTATTTCAGAGAATTTAAATAAAATTGTTCCTAAATGCTTACGGCCAAAAATTAGGCTTTTGGTAAAAAAACGAAATTAACTTTTTTTTCAAAAATTTTAATTAATTTTGTTATGTAAAAATTTTAAAAAATATTCAACATTCCTTACCTTATCTTACCTTACTTAATTTTACCTAAAATTACACAATTATTGGCTTTTTTGTTGACAAAAAATTTTCTGAAATATTGCACTAAAAATGTCAGAAAAACTGTTCTTTTATGAAAAGCCAATAATTGTGTAATTTTTAGATAAAATTATTTAAATTTTGCTGTAAATCTCCAAAATTTAATTTAAGAGCGACAAAAAATTAAAAAAATTTACCCTCTAACATTTTTTTATGTAATTAAGTTCAAAATTTGTTAGAAAATTTAAAGCTAAAAAAGGTTGAGTATCTATGAGGTTCGAAACTAAATTTTGCACTTTTATATTAAATAAACATTATTTAATAAAATTAAAGAAGTATTAAAAAAAATTAAGATAATTAGTAGAAAAATTCTTAAAGTAGAAAATATGATATTGATTTAACCTTTTAATTTTCGTCTATAAAACAAATTTTAATTGATATTCAAAAATAATTGAATTTTTGAATCGAAAAAATATTTCTTTTTATAAAAAGGAATGTTCAAATTTTGAAAGCTTCAATACTCAACCTTAAAATAATTAAAGAATTTTAAGGGTCAGTATTGAAATATTGAATAATCAAAATAAATAAGATGGCAAAATATATAGAAGCATTAAAATATAAAAAAAAAAATTAAAATTCAGTTCAATTTTACTATTAATTTCAAAAATAATTATTAAAATTAATTCATTAAAAAATAATTGATTTAAATTCCTCCCTTTAATTTGTTTGACATTTTATGCTTTGAATTTTTTACGGAAAGACTTTGCTCTAAGAATTAAAGTTTTCACACCAATCAATTTGTTTTAAATTTCAAACAAAACATGAAATAAATATTTTTATGAAAATAAATAAGGATTGGTGTAGTAAATTCAAAAAAATGTACGAATATGTACGAACTAAGTAAAATAATTTAATGATTTATTTTTTTTATTAAATAAAAAAAACAAATAAAAATGATTAAAACATATTGAACTTTATTTGGTCGAAAATTCAAAAAAATCTAATCAATAATTTTCTGAGCATTCCTCCCAAAATTTCGGAAAAAAAACAGTGCATTTAAGGTATTTGAATTTTTAAAAAAAGATTGCCGAAAAAGCCACCAAATAATTTAATTTTTTTAAAAGAGATATTTTTAATTTATTCTGTTTGATTTTTTTAAAATAAAACCAGATATTTATTTCAAGGATAGAAATGCGATTTAAATACTAAAAAATTATTTCCTTTTGGTTCTTTCTGTACGTTTTGGCTTTTTTAAATATTCTATTAAAAATTAAACATTTAATTTATTTAAATCTTTATTTTAGCTATCTAAAAGTACAGAAAGGATTTTTAATTTTTAATATTCCCATTGTCCATACATCCTAAATTGTTGAATTAAGAAACAGTTACTTCTAATAATATTGAACCAACTAACAATAAAAAAATAAACTAATCATTTTTTAAACAAATAATGTAATTAAACCCTAAATGGTAAATTAACGTTTTTTCATATAAAAAATTTATTTATATTTTTTTTCTACAAGCTTTTAAAGAATTTTAATTCCTTTTACTTTCTGGCCTTTTTTGGACAAAGACACCAGCACGTTGAACAACCTTGAAACTGAAACCAAAACACAATTTAAAAATTTTTATTTTTCATATTTTAAATTGTTAAAAGCCAAAAAAAAATGCTAAATATTTTACTTATTTAATAATTTATTCAAAAACAATTAATTTTCTTTAATAAAAAAAAGATAATAACAAAACTTTAGACTAATACTTTTATTACCAATAATTTGGATCATCAATTATTCCGAGACGCACTGCTAATTTCTTAAACTTAGCAGTAACCTTTGGTAAACAAAAAGTTATAAAGAAATTAAATAAAAAAAAAACTCACTTCCTCTTGCATTAGATTAAAACACATGGCCAGCAGAGACAGACCCATCAACAAGTAAAGAGAACAACCAACAAGTTTGAGCTCGGCCTGGGTATCTGAGTCATTAATTGAATTGCCAGGCACATAATCACCCAAACCGATGGTGCTCAATGTAATAAAACAAAAATAAACTCCTTCGATCACGGTCCACTCTTCGAGAGTCTTGAAAAAAATGCCACCCAAAAGAACATAGCTGCTCAAGACAAACAAAGTAATGCTGATGGGCACAGTTATCTTTTTGTAGTCGATCACATTTGTTTCGTCAATGAGATCAATGAGCTCATTGGGATCTGCATGCTTGTCAAATTTCTCATTGTGTCCTTGCTTTTCATCGCTGGACGCATGAGCCAAAAGATTGTTGGAAGTCAACGCTGCCAGAGACAATGCCGCAGCTGCTGCTGCCGCATTTGCTTGACCAGCGGCAGCTGCCGAGCTCAAGGTGGCTGCTGCCTTCATTCGGATGTTTCTTCTCTTCACATAATTGCAGTAGCCACAGCAGACGCGTGCATACAAGAACCTGAACAAGTTGGCCATGGAAGAGCCAATGTTTGCCAAGCAAAGCAGCATCATTGGTATGCCAAAGATGGCGTAGAAAATGGTCACTATTTTGCCAGTGTCTGTTTCGCAGGTGATGTGTCCGTAGCCAATTGTAGTCACAATGGTCACCGAATAAAGAATTGAGCCCGGATAGGTCCATTTGGTGGCGTTGTAGCTTAGGCTTCCTTTGTAGCCATCTTTTACTGCATCTGTCAAATTTTTTTGGTACTCGACCAGCTTGGTCTTTAACTTGGAAGTGTAGTTTTTTTCGTGGAACACCTTCTCAAACTTGGTCATGTTCCAAATTTCGTTGACCAAAGTGTCTGTCCTAGTGTTGACCAAGTCACCGACCAGGCTCTTGTTTTTCATTTTCTGGTCCTCGTGGGAGCCTTCGATGGAGCGGAAGATGAGGCCACCGACTGCAACGTAGCCAATGCACACAATGCACAGGCCGACTCGCGAGAACAAAAAAGTGGTAGTTTTTTTGCAGGCATTTTTGAATTTTTCAATCTTTCTGGTCTTTTTGCGGCGCACTTCCCTCCTGCTTGTTTGGCTGGAGAAAACCTGCTGATTCTGAGAGCCATGAGAGTAGTGGAACTTTTCTGTGGCATCCAGCGGCTCATCGCCGCCGCCCTCCAGCCTGGTCGCTTGCGTGACCATGTCAATTGTTTGGTGAGCGTTTGGAGTGCGCGTGATGGTGTACTTGTACTTTTCTGGTGACTTTCGCTTTTTGCTTGACTTGCGCTTTCGAAATATAAACATGATAGAGAAGAGCTATGGATCTGATGCTTCGTACAAAGTAACGATCGGTTACTAAATACTAGCATTAGAAAAGAAAAAAAAAAGCCAAAATGCTCAATTATTTTAATTAAATATCAGTGTTTTGATTTTTCAGATTTGGGATCTGAAGAATTTGCAAACAAAACAAACTTGTATTAGAAAAAGATTTGTTTAATTAGTTCAAATTAGCCCAGAATAGCAAATATTAAACAAATTGTTAGGGCCTAATTAAACGCAGGGATCATGTTGGAATTAGATTTGAATTTGTACTATTTTGCCAAAGCAAGCAACTTGTGGTTCAGCAGGAATTTAGACAAATTTATATCTGTTGAAATTCTTCGATTTCTTTTTTTTTGGCGCAATATATATTAGTAGAATATTTTTCAAAATTTTTATCTTTTTAAAAAAATTCAAAATTCAAAATTTTTGAAAAGGTGTCTTTTCTTTCGAAAAATCGAAAATTTAAAAAGTTTTTTTTTATAACAATTTAAAAATAACTTTTTTTTTAACCAATTTATGAAAAAAAAAACTTTTTTAAATTTTCGATTTTTCGAAAGAAAAGACATCTTTTCAAAAATTTTGAATTTTGAATTGGCTGTTTTGAATTTTACCAAATTTTACCAAAATTATCTCAAAAATCCTGAAAATTTACTTAAATTTTCGTTAAATACCTCTTTTTCACTTTTCGGATTTTACGTTAATTTATGTAAAATGTGGTAAAATTTGGTTAATTTACGGTATTTTACGTAAATTTTCGTAAAATACTGTTATCAAATCACCACTGTATTAATAAAGGTCGGTAAGTTTACATTTTGAACAAAGAACAAATCTCTTAATGTCTCTTTAGTCAGCATCTCTGCTGAGGCAAGATCCTTAATATTAGTAGAAAGTTTACAATCTTCATCCCAACTAACATTTGGGAGATTAAAATCTCCACAGATCTAGAATTTAAATGAAAAAATATTTTTTATTTGTGAAATTTTTTTTTTAAAAGGATAAAAATTTTGAATAATATTCGACTAAAAAATATTGCGTCAAAAAAATAGAAATCGTAGAATTTTAACAGATAAAAATTTGTCTAAATTCCTGCTGAACCACAAGAATTATTCGTAAAGTACTGTTATCAAGTCACCACTGTAAGGAAAAGTATTGTAAAAATACTTTTGATCTTGTTACAGAATCTAAAGATCGAATTTTCTACTTAAAAACAAATCCACCACTGGATGATGTTAAACAAGAACATATGTTGCTGCAATAGTATGGAATTCCAAATTTTTTTCTTAAATTTTAATATTATTTTTTTTTAAAGATCTATTAGAAATTAATTACTTAAAAGTCTAATGATGGCATTGTGAATTTTGGTAAAGAAAATAAAACCAAAAATTAAAAATGCCAAAGCTCAAGTTTTTACGGACCAAAACATGTTCAGTAAATTATTGCAACTGATACATTCTTTTTACCAAAAATTTACTGAATCTGCAAAATTCAAAAAATTGTTAATTTGGGATATTATAATAAAAATCCAACTCAACTTCTAGTATTGGTACAGAGGATGTATCATTTATTCCAATTAACTGAGCATACTGAAGTCGGTCCGAATCAAAACTCTGGCGTATTTTTTATTTTGTTTTTGATTTCTGTACTTAAATTCACAATGTTTAAAATTTTGTAGAATCAGTATATTGGTGTTGCCAAGGATGTATCAGTTGTTAATTTACAGAACATGTTTTGGTCGGTCAGAACTTTTTTACCAAAATTCACATTGCCGTACTAAAATTCAAAAAATTTTGTTTTGGTATAAAAATTTTAAAGTCGCATATTAAAGCGTCATTTATTTTTAATAAAAGTTATTAGAAAAAATGTCAATTAAATGTATTAATAGTCATCTTAAAGTTATGATTGTCATTTAAAAAGATTAAGTTACAATTATTAATATTACATAGAATTAAAAATTATTAAAGGAAATTTTTTTTATTTAAATATAACCTATAACTTTTAATTGTCAATTTGAATAATTAACCAACATAAATTTTGATTAATTGTTTCTTGAAAAAATTAAATGTCAAAAAACATTTTCATAGATTAATGTCTAATAATGTACAAGAATCATTCCAGGAATTGCATTCTACTCAAAGAGAGAAAAGTCATGAAAGTGAAGGATTTTTAGATTCTTTTCCGGTGGTATCATGCCACATTAATTTAGGAAATATAGGCGGAGTAAGATAACTAAAAAGCCATAAAAAAATAAGTAAAAATTATCAATAATTAATTATTATTAATGAAGTAGGGAGCAATATTATCTGGAGCAGAGCAATTCATTTAAAATTTTATAAAATCCTATTAAAATATGATAACTTAATGAAATTTTGGAAAATTTTAATTTTAACAAAATTTGTTACAGTACTGATTTGATACCTGGCCAAAAAATGGCAAGTCAGTAAACCTGTAAGAGGGCCACACAAATGTTTGGTCTGTCAAAAGCTCAGACATTTGTTCAAAATTATTTTGCCATTTTTTGGCCAAAGTAAATTTACGAAAATTTACGTAAAATATCGAAGAATTTCGTGAAATTACGTAATTTTACAAGTGTAAATTTACGTAAATTTTCATAAATTTACCTTATTTTACGTAAATTTACGTAAAAACCAGGTATCAAATCAGTACTGTAATTATTGTTTAAAAAAATTTTACATCAATTTAAATTTTTAAAAAGTCATTAAAGCTTTTGTTTATTAGAACAAAATTACTCTGCTCATAAATTTGCTCCCAGCTTCACTATCCCCTTTTCATACTCCGATAATTTTTTTTTTTTAATTTTTAATCGAGACATAATTTATAAAATTTATTTTGTTGAAAATCCTTATGAAAGTACTAAAAAAATCCTATTTAAAGTTAAATATTTTTTCTAATTTTTTATTTCTATCTTTATTTTTTTCCATCGCCAAAAATTAGGCAATGTTAAATTTTAGTACAAATTCCAAGCTCTGCAAAAACTTACCAATTTATTGCATTGTTCAATCAAGTATTTTTTGATGGTGTGCATTTTACACATAATTGCAGAGCTTGGAATTCTTATGTACAAATTTGTACAATATTGTACTTTTTGCGGAACCAATTTGCCCAATTAGAAAAAAAATTATTCAGTTTTTACTTTTTGTACTGTAATATCTGTACTATATTTTTAAAAATCATAATTTAAAAATCATGGAAAGTTTATTCGAATTTTTTTTGTAGTTTTCTTAAAAAACTCCATCATCAGCTCGAGTCAATTAGAAATATAAATTAATTTAAGAGTCTAGCTAAATATTCTTAGTTTTAACAATTCTATTCTAAAAGTGACAAGATAGCAAGTCCTCGATTGTTTACAATTTATTCAAACGCAGTATTAAATCAATTATTAAAGATATATTAACTATTTATGCTAGAAACAAGAATTACTTAACAAATGTCATTAAAAACTTCTTTTTTTT